>FIZV01047133.1:0-10295 GCA_900050545.1 Trionymus perrisii | reverse complement strand
CGTGGCTACCTAAAATGTTGTACCCAGTGCAAGTGCCACCAGTTACCAAAATTTTCCACTAGGTAGCGCCACTTGATTATAAAAAACTAGCCGGGGTTCATTTTCCTACCCTGGTCCATTTTCCTACCTTCTACTCTACCTATTTAATTTTGAGAAGATACGAGTAGGTAAATGAAAAAACGTTGAAAATAAATAACGATAAAAATCTAAAAACAAAAAAAAAATCCAAAAAATTGAAAATGAAAATTTTGAGCATGAAATTTTTTAAAAATGCTAAAAAGAGGTCGTGTCGATCGACGTTCATCGTCTTGCTTATACACGCGATAGAACCGTATAGGAACAGGAAGTAGGTAGGGATACCCGTAAACGGAATTATTTAGAGGAGCGAATAAAGTTCGCGCAAATGCAAGTACGTAGGTGTAGGTAGGTCTAGGTACCTGAAACGGTCGTCAGTGCGAGCTAATTAAAACAAAAGATAATTTGAAAAATTAATAATAATAAAAAAAAAGTTGCTAGTATTTTTAGATGAGACTGGAAAAACATCGCATGCTTAGTTCACGGTAGCGTATTAATTTTTTTTTCAACTTTAACGGTGATAAAAGGAAGAATTTTCAGCTTGTTTCGGTTGAAGCATTGCTTCAACTTCGGTACCTATTCCGAGTCGGTAATAAAATCTGTTATGGTTTCGATTTATGTTACACTGCTCCTATTTCTTCGGTATAATTTTCAAGTTCCGTTTTAGCTCCGCATCTTTGTTATGCAAATTTCTTGTACGTAGTAAAATACTTTAAATAATTTTAATCCAAATAGAAGTGAAAACGGTTGAATATGTTTCGCAGTTTTATAGCGAAGCGCGACGAATTTTACAAATTTCATGCGCAACGAAACTTTGAAATTTTGCAACATCTACGGTAATTCAACGTTTTAATATACCTTTCATTTTAATATTTATTTTTAATAGAAGGGGCAAAAGTTTAAATGGTTTAGGTTTGCCTTGTTCAATTGGTTTTTAAATTAGAAAAAAATTCTCTCGATATTTTAATTAGAAAAGTTTTATTCAACATTCGTTGCGTTGACATGTACATATTTTTCGTATCTGAACGAATGCCTCGTACTCGTATACTTACTTGATAACTTTTTATATAAATATTTTTTAATTATTAATTTAAAATCCTCAAGTGTTTGTGAGATGATTGTCCCAATTTTTTTTTTTCGACTAAATACTTACTCGTTTTGTTCTTCGATGAATTATATGCATCCAACTTGATCCAATACGCGCTTATACGTATGTTGGAAATTTTTGCTATTCCCGAGATATCATATACAGAGTGTGCGGCTCTGTGCGATGAGTGGTGAGCATTGAAATTTGAATATAAACAAGGGTCACTAACAAAACTAACAAAAAAATTTATGCACAACAGGTACATTATTTAAAAAAAAAAAAAATTTCTAGAAAAATAATATGATTCGAATGAATTTAATGAAGTATCGTATTTGTTTTGATATTTTGATACCTGTTTCAATGTACTGAGAAAGACGTATTTTTAATTTTTTTTATTTTTTGATACCTGTTTTAATTTACTGGGAAAAACGTATTTTTAATTTTTTTTTTTTTTTTTTTTTTTCAAGAGAAACTTTTTTGTGAGATTTTTTTAAATCAATTTTTTTCATTTCTTGTTTTGTTAAAAAAAAAAAATTCAAGAGATTTTTCAAGAAGTCAATCCTTAGTTTACCTATTTTCGTCTTTAACAATTTTTTTTATTTTTTTTTTATTTATAAAGTAACTTACAAAAAAAATTTGAAATTTTTTTTTGAAAAATTATTTATTTTTTGGAGAATTGTATTGAGAAGAATTTACTTATCTTCATTTTAGTGAGTATTTTTCAATTCAGCTTTCAATTTTATTCATTAAAAAAAAGAAAAAATTATGATTTTTTTCTACCTTTTTTTTCAAAATTTTTCATGGTATTTTTTACATTTCTAGATTTTTTCTTGAGGAGCTTATTTCAAAAACAAACTAATTTTGTGAGATTTTTCTAGTAGAATTTTCACTTTTTTCTTCGTTTCCTTTTTCGATGATTTTTAAGAGGATTTTTTTTCTAAAATAAACTTTTTTTCTAGATTTTTTTCACAACAGCTTTCTGAATACTTATTTTTCAAAAATTATTATTTTTAGAGAAATAACTTTTTCGTTTGACCAAACGCTAGCGAATCAACGCTAGCGCAGATGGAACATCATTACAACAAAGAAATCAACTAGATATTTTTCAAAAAATTATATTTTAGAGAAATATTTTTTGACATATTTTTTTAAATTATCAACACTCATTTTCCCCATTTTTTAGAGAACTGTTAAAAAAATTTCAATAAATTTTTTCTTACATTATTTTACATAGGTAAATTCAAAAAATTTTGAGGAATACTTTTGTTTTTTGAAAAAGAAATTACTATTACTTCATTGGTATAATGTTTTTCAATTAAATTTTAAATTTTTTTCATGAATTTAAAAAAATATTTTTTTCTCAGAGGATTTTATTTTGAGATCATTTTTTTTCTACAAAATTTTTTCTATATAACTTAAATATGTATATTTTTTTTGAATTCTTTTTACATTTAAATGCTTTTCTAGAAAAATATTTTCAAAAAAAGTTAACATGGATATGTTTTTTCCGCTGATAGTAATTCCAAAATCCCACGAGAGGCTGATCCAAAACGCTAATCCGCGAGACGCTAAGTCATTATGACTTTTGAAAACATAAATTTTTGGTAGTTTTGACTTTCTGATATTTTGTTAGAATGATGATTTTTTTTCTGACTTTTGGTCAGACTTTTAATATGACATTTTTTTATAAATTTTAAAAACTTGGAAAAATGTTCATTTTTTTTTTTGACTTTCTGATATTTTGTTTACTATAAAATAAAAAAAATCGGTTAAAAATTAATTTCCATGGAAATTTAATTAATAGAAAACTTTTAAAAATATGGAACGATGACTTTTTTAAATTAGCGGACTTTTCAAAAAAATTCCAAAAAATTTTTTCATAAAGAAATGAATGAGTTAACTAATGAAGTGAAGTGACGAAAAAATCATCCTAAAAATTGAAAAAAAAATCCTGGACTAAAAGAAACAAGTGATAAGTTATTTTCAAAAATCCTCTGAAAAAATTGTCAATTTTTTTTTGATTAAGGGCGTCTCGAAAAAATTTCTCCTTGGAAAAAAATCTTGAAGAAAAATATTATGTAAAAAAATTGAAAAAATAATTTTGCAGAAATTTTTTTTAGGGTGTGTGTAAATTGTCAAAAGAAATATTGAAAAAAGTTCTCTTGGGGAAAAAAATTGAAAAAATCCTTTCAATTGTTGTGCTCGAAACAAGAAACGTAGTCATCAGTGCCCTTATAAGTTATTATTTTTTCATTATTTTACTTCATGGTCATTATTATCATTATTTTCGAGATTTTGAACTTTTTGATTTTAATTTTTGATTTTTTGATTTAAAAAATGACCAAATAAAATTCAAAGAAGATTTGCACAAATCGGGTTATTTGCACAATTAAATTTGGTTCATAGAGATGAATTTTTGTTCAGAATCGAATAAGTAATTGAAAATTTGTTTCAGATAATTTTTCAAAAATTTCTTTCAAACACAATTTTATTAAAAAAAATTTTTTTTATTTCTTCAAAATTTTGTTCTTATCCGATATTTTTGAAATCCTTTTTTTTTTTTTAATTTTGTTCAGACATAACCTCATTGCTCTGGAATACCGACTTATTTCATTTCTCGTCAATTTAAATACTATTGTTATTATTGCCATTTTAAAATTTTTTTTTTTATTCAAGTTCTTAATTTGAAAAATTAATAAAACGCCAGTTTTCATAGAAATTTTGCAGAAAAATGAAAAAATAAGTCTCGAACCATTCCAAAAAATTATTTTGAAAATTTGATAGTTTTTTGTAAGAATTTTTTTCAAAATTTTTCATGATTTCTTGTAAGATATTTTTTTTACAAAATATTTCCAGGAGAATATCACGTAGGTACCTTGACATGACTTTTTTAAAAAGTTTTTTCGATTTTTTTTTTTTTTACACTTAAATAAATCAGCGAGAAATATTTTTCTTTTTTGAGAGAGAGAAAAAGAGAGAAGACACTTATTTTCAATCCTTTTCCCCATTTTTTTGAAGCAGTTTCAAGATTAAATTTCAAGAATTTTTTTTATAGAAATTTTTTCGATTGCATTTTATTTTGAGATTTTGTTGTAAAACAAAACATGGCCTATTTTTTCCAATATACCTTTTTAGTGTGATTTATTTCAATTGGATTTTCAATTATTTTCCCCATTTTTTATTCCTTCTTGAAATTTTTTTATGTATGAGTACGTTGCGATTCAGTTGGTAGCACTGATATGTTTTTTGTTTTTTTGGAATGGCATCAAAATTATATTCTCGCGGTGACCAAGAAACATTTTTTGGATGAATTTTCATGTAACAAGAGTGAGTAGAGTGAATGTCTGAGTGATTCAAGTTTCGTAAAAATTGAGAAATAATTTCACAATCTGCATCTTTATATTGCATTATAGTTTTTTGTTAGTTGAACTCTTGTCAGTTACATTACAATCTGAATCTCAAATCATGTCCACACCACCATTCACCGCACACCTCATGTTTTGACTAGCACTGCGGTAGCTCGCACTACACATCTGTACATAGATTTGCCTACTGTGAGATTTGAAGGGGTGGAAATATTTTTCATTTCTCGTTAGATCAAACCGTTCCCTTTGTCTTCATTTCTCACACATTTGTGCATTTTTCTTGCGACTAAATGCTCAGAATTATTCATAATTCATTATTATTGCGGTGACATAAACACCACATGGATAAGAGTTTTTTTCTTTTGAACATCTTAACGAATAAAATTGCCAAAAGTGGGTAGTTCATAAAGAAGACAAAATCGCAACTGCAAGTGAAGGTGCAATCGTTAAAATAAATGGCGTCTCTAGTCGATGTGTTGAAGTTCAAGTACAAAATATAATACATTTATCAAAATCCTTCTTCTTTTTTTTCTTGAGCTGCGCGCTGTTTTTTCTTCCATCGAATCGCAAATTTATCCATTAAATTGAGAATTAAATTTACCTACTCACGAAGGACGATCCCTACCATAAATTTGTTAAAGCCATGGGCGACGTTCGTAGCCTGGAATATTAATTTTTGACCGAGGTGTAATTACGTTAGCCAGTAATTATGAACTTGGTTCGTGAGAAATATTATAAAAGAACGTTTTGTTTTAACAGTTTAGCTGTGAAAGCTGTACACGAAGAACCAAAGCAACCAAAGGAGGAACATAAAAGTTCAGAAAATTTACTAATCACTGCCGACGAACCTCCGTAAGTAAAAATACAAGCGTCAAATGACCCAGTTATATAGGTAGTTGTGCATCCAAGTTTTTTTTTATATAAATGGAATTTTTTCCTTCGAGAAAGGGAAAACTTTAGCAAAAGTAGGACAATAACGTGATAGCTTCCATAATCGAATATTTCTCATTTCAGACCATCTATAGAAGAAATACGATTGTGGGGTGATTCATTCGATAAACTAATGAAAAGTCCAGGTTGGTTTTAAAATTCTAATGCGCTACGAAGTGCAATGCAGCTCTAGGTACCACCTATTGCAGCTTGGAAATTAATTTGAAATAATTTACAGCCGGACGCCGGATATTCAGAGAATTTTTGCGCTGCGAATATAGCGAAGAAAACATATTATTTTGGGAAGCTTGCGAAGAATTAAAGAAAGAAACGAATCCAAACGTTGTAGAAGAGAGAGCTAGGTTTATTTACGAAGACTTTATCTCGATATTATCTCCAAAAGAGGTAAATATATACTTTTTTCTCTCCCTACCGCAATTTATAAACTGTTTGAAATTCTAATGTAAAAATTCATCCTCATCGTCGAATGGCATTTCATTTTACCGACCATTTATTCTTTGTTTCGTTCAATCGATATTTTACAAAGATAAAATTGCTTTCGAATCGAACGCACTTGGTAGGTATGAACGGGTTAAATTAGTGATTCGGACAATACTTTTTGCACGTTAATCGAGTTACATGTTATTCGTCTCTTGTCCCATAGGATTACTGATTTAATACTACTCCATATTATAATTACTACGCGGCGAACGTAGATAGCTCTCCCAGTATAGGTTAACAAGCTCGTAAGGGAACAATACCTACAAATACAGTACGTGAAAATACGCGCATAAACCGTTAAAAATCAAAACCCGAAAAAAAATTAAATTGGATGCGACAGTTTAGTAAATCCAACTCGGATAAATTTTTTAACACACTGCGAAAAAGTTTTAAATGATTTCCCTACCTAAATGTGCTTTTTAAAAATCAAATTCCCCATCCAACGGGGTTCTTTTCTTTCGAAAAAACATTTTATTTAATTTTGTTACATCTACGCGCCAACAGAAACTTACAGATTTTTATTTTTGAGAAAAAAAAAACAATTCGAATCCTTAAAATGTGTCAAGCACAAAATGCTTACCCAGTCCAGGGGTGTTAGGTTAGTGGACATCTATCCAGAGAGTTAGAAACTTTAAATGAACATGTTGTCTATCTTTAGAATTAATAGGGTCAGTTTTTGAAGAAGGTGAATACACATTTTTTTAACCATGGGAATGGATTGTATATTAAGAAGTGAATCGTTTTTTAAGCTATCATTTTTTGCCTAAAATGGAAATTGAAGTTTTTTTGGGAAAAATTAATCACAGAAATGTCAAATTTTTTGAAAATTGGATGTTCGAAATAGTTTTTTCCCAGCATTAAAATTCGAAAGAGTCCCTGTAACTGTTTAGTAGAAGATATGTACTTACAATAGAATAATCTACTGAGAAGAAAAATATACCAAATTTAGAAATCCCTGGCCGCTTCGCGGCCCAACCCCCTGCTCGTTCCGAGGGCGAATGTTTTTTAATCCTTTTATTTTCGGAACTTTGAATTAACCACCTGAATTTGCAGAAGCATTTAAAATACCTACATTATTAAATTTACCCAGCGGATTAAATTTGAAAAAAATTATCTATACATAGATCTAGATCTTGATCTTAGAGCTCAGGATAAACAATATTATGGAGCTTATTTCCCAAGTGGTGTATCTTTATATTTTTGCTGGATTTACATCGAGAAAAGGCAACATATAAATGACCGTGAGCGAAAACTTGTCTTTTCATATACAAACCAATTTTGTCGAATGTTTGTCCCTGCGACTTATTAATCGTCATCGCATTACGCAAGTTTTACAGGGAATTGTCGTCGATACAAAACAATTTCAAAAGACAAACTCTAGCGTTATTGAAAAAATTCAAACTCTAGTGTTACATATTGATTTTAAGATAATAAACAAAATATCAGAAAGTCAAAACTAAAAAAAAAAAAAATGAAAAATTTTCTAAGTTTTTAAAAATCATAAGAAAATGTCATATCAAAAGTCTGACCAAAAGTCAGGAAAAAAGGCATCGTTCTAACAAAATATCAGAAAGTTAAAACTACTAAAAATTTATTTTTTCAAAAGTCATAATGACTTAGCGTCTCGCGGATCAGCGTCTTACGGGACTTTGAAATTACTCCCATCGGAAAAAACATATCCATATTAATATCAGAAAGTCAAAATTGTAAAAAAATTTTATAAGTTTTCAAGTCTGACTGGGAATTTTTCCAAGTTTTTAAAAGTCATATGGTAAGTTCTAACAAAATATCAGAAAGTCAAAACTACAAAAAAATGTTATGTGTAAAGTTGATATTTTGTTTTTTATGAAATAAAAAATTAATTTCCATGGAAATTTAATTAGTAGAAAACTTTGAAAAAAAAAGTCAGAAAAAAAAGACTGAAAATTTTTTGAAGTTTCTAAAAGTCATAGCGTCGCGTGACTTTTGGTCGAGCAAATTTTGGTCTCGCGAATTTTGGTCTCGCGGGATTTTGGAATTAGCCCCAGCGGAAATATCCATGTTAAAAATTGCTTTCTGGAGAGAGTAGAAGAGGTTTTTCTTGTTTCGGGTTAAAAAATACGGTTGGACGGCACCCAGCGAACATCTTAATCGAGCACTAAAACCCGAATGGGCGAAAATTAAAATATGTCTTTGTTTTTAAAAAAAAAAAGTGATGAAGTGAAAAGTTGGCAGACCGTCTTGGTTAAAACTCCGCAATAAAATATTCGCAGAAAAATATGTTTTTATTCTTAAATCTTTCAATACCACTATTTTGAGAAATATACAGTTACCTATACTCGATAGATATTCAGCATTCTCAAGGTAAACTTCAGTCCCAAAAAAGGATCTTAAAATTGATTACCTATAAAAATAATATAATTTTGAGTTGGAATAATAAATACTCGGGAAAAACCACGGTCTTTCGAATTATAAACAAGCTTATTTTATTCCCTTCGCTACAATCTAATTTCATTGAAACACCCGAATGAAAGATGTGATTATTTAAGTAGATTTCAGTCTACCACGAATACGTATTTTAATCCTCTTTCGAGCGAAGAAAAAAAAAAACTTGACCCTGATCGGTGTACGTTTCAAATTAGCTAAAAACCCTTTCGTCGTAAAAAAATTCTCGAAAAAAGATTCTCAATGTCACGTTGTTTCTTTGATGATGTGAGCTGATAGGTCGTTGCTGAAATGGCATTTCAAGAGCGCTCACCTACGTTGAAAAGAAAAATACGATAGGTGCTTTCATAGCTAAGTAGGTACCTTTATAAATGATATTGGTCGATTGAGCGCGATACGAGACGACAAAATAAGTTAGATATTTTAATCCAAGTCGAAATAATAAATTTAATACGTTTTAATTTTGGCCTGCGGCTTGAATAAATAACAATAAAATTTATCTATAAAACTTTCAATGCCTTAAACTTGAGAATAAACTGCTTAGGGTACGTAAAAAATCGTTTTTTTTAAAGGTTCAAACGAGCACATATAATATGAAAAAATAAAGAAAAAAACGAGGAAATACTTGTAGAAAATTTTTAATGGCTTTTAGTTATCATAAGTTTTTTTGCGATGAAGTAAAAAAAAACCTCTTTGTTGCAGCTGTTTTAATATACGACGATGAATCAATTATTTGCTCAGTTGTTGGCAATAAAATGCTCGACACTTTGAAACTTGGCCATAAAACATTTTCGTTAATATTTTTTCACTATACAGGTTTATATCAAAGTTACATAAATTTCAATTATGGCATTCGCGTACTAAGCGCTCCATGTACAAGCGTAAAAGAGGGGCGAAAAAAAAATCATAACACGTTATTATCATCACTTTTATATAATGGTTCTCTATAAACTCTGAATCTTGACTGTATAAAATTTCGATCAAATAGGAAACGATAAAAAGTGAGAAATAACGGTTAAAAAATTGCGGGTTTCCCTTCCCTCTCATTTACTTCGCTGTTAGGTGTTTTTTTTTTTTTTTTTTTTCATTCCTATTTTGAAGCTCATACCAGCAGCGGCAATAAAAATAATACAGTTTGTGAAAAACTTGTGCCTCCGTGTAATACATGTACTCTTTGTGAAACTCGTCTGACAGAAGACCAACGCCAACATCTCTTCGATGCTAAGTGGAACAAATTTCAAACCGCACAACAACGGAATCAGTTTATCTCATCGTCAACTAACGTAAGTATAATGAATAATTTTAATTCGTACTCGTGTTCAGTGTTCTTCAACCTTTATTTATCTAGTTTCTATTTTTAAAATTTTACAGACGTCAGAAGTAAAACGACGCAGACCGACAACCTGTGTAAAAGAATGTGTAAGAAAATATTCTCGTGTTTACTATTTGATTGTAAATTACAAGTAGGTACTACAGAGCGTGCCAAAGTTTCTGATATTTTATCACGAACCTCTCAAGACGGTATAGTTTCATGGGCGGCAAAAACGCTGGTGCTCGCGTGCTCGAGCACCACTCGAAATTTCCCGAGTGGTGCTCAGCACCACCCGGGAAAATCACAAGAAAAACACAAATTTGTAAAATTTTGTATCATTTTGAATGATAAAATTAAAAGATATCACCTAATTTTTTATACTGGATAAAATACCTTATACTAGCTACATTTGTAGTAATATTATGCTTCTCGGGGAGCGCTAGTTGAGACCAGTTTCAAACTGTATCATTTGTAATAATTAGGTTTGTTCGAGCGTTTACAGTTTTTTGTACTGTACAGAATTTTTTGTTTTGCAGTTTGTAGTTTCTGTAGCAAATCCCAAAAGAACGATCGAACATGTTTTTGTAAGGTTCTTGCATTT
>FIZV01047126.1:0-11652 GCA_900050545.1 Trionymus perrisii | reverse complement strand
TTTTCGGCAATTGGAGTTTGGTAACCATCTACAATTGTAAAAAAATTAATTTTTACATTTAATAAATATGTTTTAGGTAAATAATAGAGAAAAACGTTTGGGGTTGGGCCGCGAAGTTCGCCCCTAGTATTTTAAAAATTCCAAAAATCTTCTAATGGTTTTTTGGATTGAACTTTCAAACTTACAAAATTTAAATAATTTAAAAACTTGGTTTTCGAAAATTTTGTGAATTGAAGAGTCAATTCTAAGCATATTGAAAATTTCAAAATCCTTCGATAATGTATTTAGAAGTTTGACTTTTCAATGCATAAAGTTTTCGAAAATCGAAGTTTAAAAATTTTTGGAACAATTAAAATCACTCAATCATTATTTTGATTCTTTTTTGAAAATCAAACATTACAATATTTGGAAAATTTTAAAATCCTTCAGTGAACATTTTGAAGGTATACGCTTTGGTCTATTAATATTTTTTACTTCTTTTTTCATAGAGATTTTTTTTGAAAGAATTTTGTGTGAAGTTTCCAAACCAAAATTTATCATTCAGATAAAAAATAAAAAATTTCGATCGAAAAATATTTTAAAGGTCTTTTCTAAAATTTCAACTTGGTTTTGAAAAAAAAAATTGTTGAAAACAAATTTTAAAAATTTGAAGATGAATTTTTTAAAATTTAAAAACAAAAATTTTTAAATGAAAAATTTTCCTAAATTTTTTTTAGAAGATTTTTTTCGAAAATTTCAAATTAAAAAATTCACATAAATTCTCAGCATTTTTTTTATAAAGTTTTGAAGCATTTTTCACTATAGGAGTCGAACTTTATTTATGGATTTCAAAATATTCGAAATATTCAAGTTTCATTTTCAAAAAATTTTCAATACTTTGATGCACAGAACACTCAAACTTCGAGTTAATTCTATACATTTCTAAATCATCACAAATCAAAACTCAATTTTCGAAATGAACAATGAACAATAAAGGATTTCAAGATTTTTAATATATTATTTCAAGATTATATTACAGGAAAAATTCGAAGATTTCATGAACGAAATAGTCAAAATCTGAAATAAGCGAACTCGTAATTTTAAAATTTTCATGATTTTCAAAAAAAAAAAAAAAAAAAAAAAAAAAAAATTTTTTTTTACACCCTCCAAAATTTTTAAAAAAAAAAAAAAAAAAAAAAAAAACTTATTATCTTACACTTCCAAATTATTGAAAAAAAAAGTTATTTGACAAATTTTTATAAATTTTATTCAATTGTAAATTATAGGCATTGAAAAATTATTCTTCGAAATGACCATTGAAGAATTTTGAAATTTTTGCAATTTTCAAAGTTTAGATGAATTTATGCATTTTCAAATCTTCGTCAGAAATGAACAATCAATCCCTAATTTTCAAATAACTATGTGTATAATTAAAAGATTTGATAATTTTTACAAATTTTAAGTCTGATTTTAAAAAAAAATCGAAAATTTTACGCACTTCTGAATTTAAAAAATTCCATTTTTTAAAAATTTTTAAAAATGTTTATAATTTTTAAAAGTTTGAATTTTGAGAAAAATTTAGCGATCTTTTGTAAAAAATTTTAAATCAACAAAAATGAAAAATTAATCCTAGAAATGGCCATCGAAAGGTCTTGAAATTTTTTTAAATCTGAAAGAATTCAAAATCATTAGAAATGATCTTCGCTAATCGGAAAAACTTTTGCAATTCCACCACTCTCCTGCCCATTTTCTACACAAATTCAACTCCTTTTCCAATCCAATCTCAACAAATCACCACAAATTACGATACGATAACCAAAGCAGTACCCACATGTAATAAAAATCAACGCTAGACTACGTTACTCTCCTTTCCCTTCTCTCGCCTCACACCACAATTCAAAAGACCCCGTCAACCGCACCTAATTACTGCACCAACGCCTTAGAAAAGCATGAGATTGGGTCGCGAGAAATATATACGGACGTAAGTACTATATCTGTTGGTTTTATTATTATTTTTTTCTTTCTGCGAGCTTTTTGTAAGGCTTAGCGAACACACTGCTGATTCCCCAAATTGCCCATTTTGTTTTCAAAATAGGAAATCCATTTTCTTATCTTGATTAGCTATAATTTGCACTCCTTTTTTTCTTCTTCTTTTCTTTAAAGCGCGCACACGAAGAAAGAGACTTACAATAAAAGAACGCCGCTTCCTCGTACTAAATGATTGCATTTTAAGCCAGGGCTTGCCAAGTTTTTCTGTTTCTTGATTTTTTTCTCTCTCTCGCCTCTTTTCTCGTTTAATTCAAAAAATATACGAGAACGTTTCGCGAACCTGAATGATGCATTTCGAAACGTATAAATTACCATTGTGTTTCTCCGAGCTGGCGAGACTAATTAAATGGAAAAACAATGAAATAATTAAATCATTCGAAAGAGGCGAAAATCACAACGACAGTGGGTTTAGGTTCGCAGACAAACCTCTTCAATTGACGAATTAATATTTCGAAAAAAAATCCAAGATTATCTTCTATCCATCTCTGGGAGTCAATTCAACCTTCTCGTAAAGTGTTTTGGAATCACTTGGACCAAAAAAAAAGCAGCATTGACAAAGGAAAAACACCAAACCAGGGTAGCAGTACTTAACGCTATTAAAAATGCGGGGAAAATTCGTCCGAGCTTGAAATACGCGCGAATGGCATCGAGCAAGAAAAAAAACCTCACCGTACGTTTTGTTTTTATATTTAACTGAACACATTAAAGTAAATATTATTACGCGTAAAATTTGCCATAAATTGCAAAAACGCATCGATTTTTTTTTCAACGTGGTTTTTACAAATTATCTCCCATTTCTAGCCTTATCTTCGTCGCTTGGCGTTTTTTTTTTATCCCTCTTTAGCGTCAATTTTTGCCCCATTCCGGGGTGTTTTTTTTCTCACAAATGCGAGATTTTTCCTTCCAGTTGAGATGAACTGTTGGAATGCAAAGGTGTCGTTGTATTGTGTGTTTATTTGTGTAGGCAGTCTGTGGTGTAGTAAAAGCGCCACGGAATAATAAAAAATTACCTACACGTGATCTCGTTTATAATTCATTAGCGTTTTACTACGTCGTCAACAGGTAACAAGTGACATAAACACGTATTTTCTTTCCTGCGCTCCATGTTACGAATAAGCTTACAACACGATTTACCTATCCTATGCGGTGCGAGTTAAATGATTATTACAAATACGAAGCCATCTTTTTTTCTCCAGTGCATCAACACGATACGGAGCTCGAATTGAAATTCAAATAAGAAAAAATATCTCGATAGGAATAACTTCTTCGTAGATACGTTGAAAACTTGAAAGTATGAAAATAGTTGTTACTATTTTGAATGGTTTGACAGTGAAATTTAGTCGATTCGACAATTACTCAACTCTGCAGGCCATTTGCTTAGTGAAATTCAAGTCTTCAATATAGGATGACAACTTATGGATTGGTTTCTCGACCTGATCAATTAATTTTGATCATTTTTGGGAAAGATGCATATAATAGACAAATGTAAAATTTCAATTAAAAGAAACTGGCCAATTTTTTCACTAAAAATTATCAATCTTTTCTATCACTAAAAATATCACTAAAAATTACCACTAAAAACGATGAAAATTATCACAAAAAATTAAATACGTACGTATACCTATCAATTAAAAAATGTGTTGAAAATAATCACCAAAATTACTTTTGAAAAAATTAACTCAAAAAATTATTACTGAAAAAATGAAAACCAAGTATAGAAATATTGAATAGAAATCAAAATAGAAATTCACATTAAAAATTCACCAAAAATTACACTAAATAAATTACAAATGACTTAAACTCATGCATACTTACATAGCTAATTTAACACTAGAATTTTTCCTTATTAAAAAAAAAAAATCACTAAAAGTTACATATGAAAAGCAACTTTGGAGATTATCACTAAAGATATCAGTAGAATTTATTTCTAAAAATATTACTGGAAGCACGAAAAATTATCGCTAAAAATATCGCGAGAAATTATCACTCAAAACATCACCAGAATTCACCGCTAAAAAATATCAATGCAAATTATCACTAAAAAAATGAGCAACAGAATTTATCACTAAAAATATCAAGGGAAATTATCACTAAAAAAATGAGCACTAAAAATTATCGTTAAAAATATCACGGTAAATTACGTATCACTAGAAAATTAACACGAAAAATTATCGCTAAAAATATCACGGGAAATTATCACTAAAGATATCATTAGAATTCATCGCTAAAAAATATCACTGGAAATCATCACTAAAAAAATGAACACTAGAATTTATCGCTAAAAATATAATTGGAAATTATCATTAACACTACAAAAATTATCGCCAAAAATATCAAGGGAAATTATCACTAAAGATATCACTAGAATTCAACGCTAAAAAATATCACGGCAAATAATCACTAAAAAGATGAGCACTAGAATTTATCGCTAAAAATACCACGGGAAATTATCACTAAAAAAATGAACACTAAATATCGCTAAAAATAGCACCGGAAATTATCACTAAAAAATGACCGCTAAACATATCACGGGAATTTATCACTGAAGATATCATTAGAATTTATCGCTAAAAAATATCACTGGAAATTATCGCTAAAATTATCACCAAAAATATCAGGGAAAATTATCACTAAAGATATCAGTAGAATTCATCGCTAAAAAATATCACGTCAAATAATCACTAAAAAGATTAGCACTAGAATTTATTGCTATAAATATCACGGGAAATTATCACTAAAAAAATAAACACTAAAAATTATCGCTAAAAATATCACTGGAAATTATCACTAAACAATAATTATCGCTAAACATATCACAGGAAATCATCACTAAAGATATTCATCGCTAAAAAATATCGCTGCAAATTATCACTTAAAAAATGAGCACTACAATTTATCATTAAAAATATCACTGGAAATTATCACTAAAAAAATAAACACCAAAAATTATCGCTAAAAATATCACGGGTTATTATCGCTAAAAAATTAACACCAGAAATTATCGTTAAAAATACTTATCACTGGAAATCATCGCTAAAGAGTATCACTGTAAATCTTCACTAAAAAAATAAACATAACTGGAAACTATCACTAAAAAAATGAACACTAGAATGTTTTCACTCAGTATATTGTATCACTAGAAATTATTACTTATGCCTCTAAAAAATAACTACCAGAAATTACCAATAAAAAAAATCCACACTAGAAATTTCCACTGAAAAGATCACCAGAAATTATCACTAAATTACCAAAAATTTTGAAACCTAAACGGATCGATAAGAAATTTAAAATTGCGTACCAAGTACATACATCCAAATTTAAGCATCATAGAATATTTAGAAATCTTGTTTTTTATCTTCTTGAACTTGGGAAAATTTTTGATACTCCTACAGCCTCGCCAAATTTATTAAAGACTGAAATTTTCCAAGTGTGTATAGTGAATGGCCTAGATTACCTCATCACTCATTCATTCTTCAGGTCCAAAAATTTGGATTTTTGAGCCTTTTTATCAACTTTTGACGCTCACAACCTCATTGAATAAATCTACAGAATTATGAAATTTTACATGCAGGTTAAGCGAAGGCTCTGGATACTTATACTTTTTGACGTTTCTTACTTCTCAATATCTCTTTCCCTCTCCTCTCCCTCCCCATCACACTAAAAAAATTGATTTTTGGAATTGAATATTTTTTCGAAGTTAACGATCTTACATCACACGTCTGCAGTTCTTTCCCCATTTTTTTTTTTTCAAAGCTTACACAGTAAAAAACTTTTGTCTCAAAATGTACCTAAACTCACCAAAGACACACACATTCTAAAATTAAATTACTTCAATTCTATCCGTATTTTCTTGGAAATCCCACTTCCAAAAATTACCGCAGCTCACCCAATTTACGAATAAATCTACGAACACCTCTTCAAATTCTACCTTTCACTTGAATCAACTTCCAACTCCATAAAACATATCTATCGTTTCATGGAAACATGAATATAGTAGCGTCGACATAAGGAAAAATTATATGTACGGATACGCGTTATAATTCGTCCGTTGAAGAAATTATGGCATTGTTTGTATAGATGATTCCGAACCTGATTGATTTACGGTTTATGCAACAATAATAGCAAGTATGTAGGTAGGCTTTATTGAAACGGCTACGTAATTTTTACGAGTAGTTTTTTTTTTAGGTAGGTAGATGGTATTTTTTTATCTCGATTCGCTGCAAATTTACACGCTTTGTGTGCGGTCTAGTTGTATATGCGAGGCATTAGATTAGATCGGATTAGAACCAGAGTCTATCTTTCGATTAAAATAAACATCAAACACGCGCGTGCGATAAACATTTGCCAAAGAAAGCGTAAGTAATGAAAAAAATTCTCTAATTGTTAAAATTTAGCTACGCAAACCGGGCTTACCTTTTTCATTATTGTTGTCATAAATGCCACTCAAAGTTTCTGCAAACGAGAGAAACAAAAGAAAAACTAAAGTAAGTACTACGTTCTAAAATGGAAAAGCCACATG
The DNA here is from genome assembly GCA_900050545.1 of Trionymus perrisii. Taxonomy (NCBI): domain Eukaryota; kingdom Metazoa; phylum Arthropoda; class Insecta; order Hemiptera; family Pseudococcidae; genus Trionymus; species Trionymus perrisii. The sequence continues at coordinate 5,105 of FIZV01047126.1, read as the reverse complement.
TATCTACTTATGTAGTATGGGCAATTTTATAAGAGTGAGCATGATTCTATTATAGAATGATAAGAACGAAAATTTCCAAGATCGGCTACTCGAAAAATTAGAAAAATTGGGCGAATAAAAAAAACAAATCATACTCGTACTAATCTGACTAGGTCATTAATTTTTTTTAGAGCACAGTCACAGTTCATCAAGGTTTCTTGACGATAAAAATGAATCTTTTCCGATCAACTTTCATGATGGACGATCTTTCATCGTAGAATAATCTGATAAATTTTCTGATGGGGAAAAAAAACAATCTGAACTATTAAAAATATTGTTCTCGAATGATTCACATATTTACAAATGAATCGTTCGTGAACGATATTGAAACGTTATTGAAAAAAATAGGCACATATTTCAATGAATCCTTAAAATTAATTTCTTATGAAAAATTTCAAGGTCGTTCGCGAATGATTCACATATTTTTGAATGAATCTTTCGCCAAAAACATTGAAAAGTGATCTTAAAAAAATGTCTGTTTCGACAAAACCATTCAAAATAATTTTTTGCAAAACTTTTCAAGGTCGTTCGCAAATGATTCACATATTTGTAAAGGAAGTAGGTGACCGACAATTCAAAATAACGAAACGATCAATTTCACAAATCACAAAATTGCAAACAAGCCATTAAAAAATTGAATGATTTTTTTTTTTAATTTACAAAGCCGTTCGTGAACGATTTGATCCAACTGGAATGATTTTCACGTGATTTGTTCGCTCGTTTGCGAACAAATCACATGATAATTGAAAATTTGCAAAACTGCATATTTGCAAAATTCATAAAAAGTGAAAAAAATTAAATTAATTCGTTCGCGAACGATTCGCTCAAACTCAAGTGATTTCCAAGTGATTCGTTCGTAAACGAGACGATAATTAAATGCTTTTAAAACTGTATAATGCAAAAATCACAAAAATATGAATTATGAAAACTTCAAAAAATTCGTTCGCGAACGATTCGATAAATTTCAAGTGATTTCCATGTGATTCATTTGCGAACAACTCGATTATTGAATACTCGCAAAATTTAAAAATTTAAAAATCAACAAAGAACGAGAAAAAAATTAATTCGTTCGCTAACGATTCGCTCAAACTCGAGGGATTTCCAAATTATTCGTTCACGAACGACACGATTATTAAATACTTTTAAAACTTTATAATGCAAAATTCACAAAAAAAATGAAAACAACTTTAAAAAATTCGTTCGCGAACGATTCATTTCAAAAGGAAACTCTAACTGCCCATCACTCGTATATTTAAAAGAAAATAGTCTCCCTAAAAACGAAAAAAATCGACAAACGAGTCAAAAATATCTCATCCAAATCATGTTCAAAATTCAATACCATCTGGAAAATATCGTTCTTACCATTCTGGAATCACCACAAAGCACATCGTTCGGTCTAAAATACGAGCTACTTAACCGCTCGACTTAGTAACAAATGATAACAACGAGAAGCATTAGGCGTATAATCTAAGGGTAGTTTGAAAAGGATTGATTGTCATTTGTCACCCACACTAGCACCGGGTGCTCATTCAAAGGTTCACTTGTTGCATCCCTCACACGTTATTCATTTCACCTTCGTGCCAGCTCGAGCAAGGGCGACTTACCAAGACCAAGGTGCTACAGTCTTTAAACGAATAACGACTTCGCAAATAATCGGATCTCTCTATCCGTTTCACGTACTCATCGTTTCGCCAAATACCTTTCTTTTCGCACATCAAGACGGAAACATTTGAGCAATTGGCAATTGGCATTCAAAAAGCGACTAAATAATATACAAAGCAACAAGCTCATCCGACTATAGGGCCTGTCACGCGGCCAGTTCTCACGATGGCTCACTACATGTACCGCAGACCGTTGTTTATAACGTCAAAAAAAAGTGAAGTCGACGTCACCCAGCACGATTTCTCGATCGTAGTAATATTTCTAATATATTTGTACGAAAAGGTAAAAAAAAAAAAACACGGATCTATTCGTATTTATAGGTCATATTTTTTCTTCTTTACACAACCGAATCGATATTCTAGCCAAATATTCGATCACGTAAAATCGATTCGGTGGCGATATTTCATCCAAATCAAAAGTCACGTTTGATACGCGAGCTCGAGGATCCGTATCCGCGTCGCAGGATGGGCACCCAGAGCCAGAGCTTTCTCAGGTGATCGTTGATTTACATAATTCGTACGGTCCGGATTACCGACGAGTTCATAAAATACCGATATTTGTATTCCTTAATGTTACCCTCGTATATAATATTTCTTTCTGGCTTGTATGTGGATATAGCTCAGACCGCCATCTAGTGATTTTTTTCCCATCCGTACGTGGACGACATTTAAACGACGAATTATTTTGCACGATAAACACTTTGAAAATTGATGTAACACGTACAACAAACGAATACAAATATATCCGCCATACCATACGTACTCCTATGTACTGAAGAGTTTTACTATTCTACCACCCTTTTCCTCTCCTCTTTCCTTCATCCACAAGCGAAAAATTCGTATACATTGCGGGCATAATGAAGTTTTCCTATCGACGAAAGCGAGACCGTAAGATCCGAGCTGAAACGTTCTATCGTGAAATTGTGCAGGTGCTTTGGGCTAAAGATAAACAATTCTCAGCACTTCTGTATTTCGCTAATTTTACGCTGACGTCATACCGCAACAAAATTATTTATAGATTGCTTAACTCTCTCGCTCTCTCGTACTATAAACACTGCAGCTTTCTGTACGTATAGGCATGTGGGCAATTGGGCATGGGTTGAAAAAGGAACAAAAATCCAGTCAAGGAAGCATAAAAGAAATAAAAATTCATCAAGATGACCTTACGCGTCCCTCTGAAGAGTTTGGCTATAGCTAAAATTATTATTCCTTCGATCATTTTTGTAGATATATTATATACTGTGGAAGAAGTACCTTAAACTCTGTATAATTTAGGGCTGAGTAATGACGCATATCAAAAAACTTCCGCATAACATTTTACCAGGGAAAATTTATTTGCGCCGCGGGGGTAGTAACGATACGAAAGGAGACCGAGCTTTGAATCTGCAGCTCCGTAAGTAATTTTCTACCAAGTTCAAATAACCAAGTAGAAAAAGGCGTATAAGAGGAGAGAATCGCAGAAATATCGTATTTTAACGGGTCAGTGTTCATTTGAGAAGATGTCGTGCTGAGAAGATCAGATGGGTGAATGATATGGATCCATATGAGGGGAATTTTCAAAAAGCTCGAATTTAGATTAAATTATTTTTAAATATTGCATCATTTTGTTATTTAAAAAATTATAGTTTTGCACAGTTCTCTCCCCCCTCCAAAAAAAAAATTATTAAATCTAAAATTCCAGTAGAATTCAATTTTAAACAGAAATTTGAATTTTTCAAGTGAACGATGTTTTGGGAAATTACACCATATTTTCACATTTCGAACTAAAATTTGCATTGCGTCCAACTTTTCACAAAATTTTTACAATTTTGCAAGAACTTTAATTCTGCACCATTTCTCGAGAAAACAATTCTCTAGGTACAATTTTTCGCCAAAAGTTGAAATTTTACAAAAATTTATAAAAGTAAAAATTTTTAGTTACAAAAAATTGAGATTTTTTCATACTTTTAGGAAAATTGATGTAAAGAATTGGAATTTTTCTCCAAAAAACTTGAAAAATTTATTCTCCGAGAAAATTCAAAGATTTTTTTATCTGAAGAGATTTCTTATAATTCCAAAAACAATTGGACCAAAAATTAAGATTGTTTTCTCAAAAAACTGAAATCTTAAATTGAAATTTTTTTCTGCAACACTTCAAAAAAAAACAAAGATTTGAAAATGTATAAGCATATATTTTTTTTTTTCAAAAAAAATCTATTCTTAAAAAAAAAATAGAATTTTCCTCCAAAACATTGAAAACAAACTTTCTCCAAAAAATTAGGAAATTTTTTCACTACAAGAAATTGGAAAATAAATCTCCGAGAAAATTGAACGAATTTTCTACTCACCCCAAACACAATAAATAATTGAAAAGTTTTTCAAAAAAAAAAAATAGGAATTTGTTTCTCCTAGACAATTGAGAGATTCTCTTTCTGAAATTTTTAGGTACTCTAAACAAGTTGAGAATATTTCCCCTCAAAAAAATTCAGACAAAAAACAAAGATAATTTTTTCTCTAAAAAATAAGATCTCGCTTTCCTGTTAAAAAAAAAATAGCAATCATTTTTTAATTTTTCAAAAAATCATATTGTTTTCTCCGAAATATTTTTTCCTTTTAAAGAAAAAAGTAATTTTTTTCTTCCAAGAAATTGATAAAATTTTTCTCTTCAAAAGAAGTGAGAGATTTGTTATTTCAAGAATGTAAAAAATATTTTCCTTCAAAGAAGTAAGATTTTATTCTTCAAAGAAAGTGAGATTTTTTCCTTCAAAAAACGGGAAATTTAAATGTATAGGGTTTCCTTAAAAAATATAAGAAATTTTTTTCTTCCAAAAAACGAAAGATTTTTTATTTAAAAAAATGAGAAATCTTGTTTTACAAAGAAATACGAATTTTTTTCCAAAAAATTGAGAAATTTTTCTCTTTAAAAAAGTGAAATTTTTCTTAGGAAAAAAAAGGCGAGAGATTTGTTAGTACAAAAATGTAAAAAATATTTTCCTTCAAAAAATGGGAAATCTATTTCTTCAAAGAAATAAAAAATGTTTTCCTTCAAAGAAATACGAAATTTTTCTCTTCAAAAAAGTGAGATTTTCTTCCAAAAAAAAATGAGAAATATTGTTATTTCAAAAATGTAAAAAATATTTCCATTCAAAGAAATAAGAATTTTTTACTTCAGCGAAAGTGATTTCCGTCAAAAAAATAGGAAATCTATATTTCTTCAAAAAAAAAATACCTACGTAGAGTTTTCTTTAAAAATATGGAAAACAAATTTTGCCAAAAAAACGAGGATAAAAAATTTTTTTCTTCAAAGAAATAAAAAATATTTTCGTTCAAAGAGATACGAAATTTTTTTCTTCCACAAAAATTGAGAAATTTTTGTCTTAAAAAAATGGATTTTTTTTCATTTCAAAAATGTAAAAAATATTTTCC
>FIZV01047115.1:0-12263 GCA_900050545.1 Trionymus perrisii | reverse complement strand
AAAAAAAAAGAATTCAAAAACTTATTTAAGCAACAAAATTACAAAAAATTATTCTCACGTATTAAAATTAAGATTTTTTTTTATGCAAGTATTCCATTATCTGACAACTTAAAATGTTTTTCATTTCTTCCAAAAAAAAAAATCAAACAAGTTGAGAATATTTTATCAATTTTTATTTTGTAAAATACGACTTAAAGAGTGATTCTCGTCAAAAACACATTTTTTTTCAACATTTCATAAAACATGTATATTTGACAATTTTTCAGGAAAATCATTTTGCAATTATTCTCTTGGACGATTTTTCTCTCCAAGAATTAGGCATCAAAATTTTTTTAGGATTTTTTTTTGGGAATTGAATTTTCTAGCCCAAATTTTTTCAGCATTTTTTAGGGAATTTTTTTTCTCGACATAATAATCATTTTTTAAATTGCTAGGCTACTTCTTTATTTATGAACTGACAATTTTTTCAAAAGAATTTTCAAAAAAGGTAAGCCAATACATTTTTTAGAATTTCTTTAATGTACGAGTATATTTTTTCCAGAGATGGTTGAGAGTTATTTTTTTCATTCTTCTGCGAAGTTTTTATGCATAAAATAGCTTTTATTAATTTTTCAACTAATTTTAAAAAATTGTGTTAGAACAGAACTAAAAAAAAAATGTAGCAACAGAATTACCTAATACTAATGTAAAATAATCTGAATTAAAATAAAACTTGAAAATAAGATGTATTATTTTTACAATCAATTTCGAAGAAATATGCAGAAATATTTTCAAATAAAAGTTTTTTAAACGAAATTTTGAAAAAAATGTTTCAACAAAATTTTGAATTAGTTAGATTTGAACAAAACTTTTTTAGAATACCTAAGACAATTTGACTTTTTTTTTTCAAAAAATTATTTTTTTGACGATATTTTATTTCTCTTAGAATTTTGTAAAAAGAAATAATTTTAGTTTTTTTTACAGGTACCTATTTTAAAACGTGTTTTGAAAACTTTGAAGGCAAATTTTTAAAAAAAGGAACGTATTTCTGGGAAAAAAATCTATATGTTTCTTGGTGTATTCTGAATCTCTGTGAATTTTTTCAAATTTTTCGGATTGGTGGAAATTGGTTAAAATGTCAAAAAACCGGTTTTTTCAACGTTTTACGGGCTTATTCAGTGTGAAATTAAGTTTTGGCAGCATGCTTGCACTATTGATTTCAAATTATGAAATAATAACAATTTTTGGACGCATTTGGAAATTCTTCCCCTTTTCAGGAAGATGGTACCTCGTAAACTACGATTTTCATGGTGAAAAAGGCGTCGTATGCCAAAACATTCCCTTACCCTGCTATAGCCTTTTTCGGAAATTTGCAAATTTTTGAATTTTTAAAAATTGAAAAATATTTCCAGAATTTCCAACTTTTTAATGATCCAATAATTCTTTTAAATTGTGAATTTTCAAATTTTTTTAAATTTTCAGTAATGCATAAGCTGCAGTTTTTTTTAAGGAATGTTGAAAAAGTCTTCCTCTCCCCCCTCCCATCGTATCTCCAAAATATATCAAAAGAAAAATAAATGCGTATGTTCTAATAAAACCATCAGAAAAATGGTACTAAACAAAAACATTTTTCACTTTAATTTTATTATTTTTTTTTTAAATTCTAATTTAGATTTTTTTCTCTTAACTTATAATTTGTAAACCGTTTAAAACTTTGGTTTTATTAGGGCTCTAGTTCTATACTTCTTTTGATATAAATATTTTGAATATACGTGGGCGGAGGGAGAGGTTGATTTTTTTAATATTTCTAAAAATAATTAGATTTTATCCATTGCTGGAAGTTAATTTGATAATTTTTGAAAATTTATAATTTCGGAAAATTATTATACCTACCATTAAAAATTAACAATTTTCAAACATTTGGCAATTTTTGAAGAGTTCTGCAATTTTTTAAAAATTTGTCAGTTTTTGAGATAAAAATTTGGTAATTTCAAAAAAATCAATAATTTTTTCGAATTAGAGAATTTTAGAAAATTCAACAAGTTTAGGAAATTTGATAATTTTGGAAAATTTTGCAATTTCGGAAATTCATTTGACCATTAAAATAAAGGATTTTAAAAAAAAATTTTGCAATTATTAAAGATTAAGGATTTTTTTAAATTCGATAATTTTGGAAAATTTTGCAATTATTAAAAATTTGCCATAAATAAATCAAGTAAAACTCTTCTTAAAAACACTTGATTTATTTATTAAATCCCTTCCTTACTTTTTCCTTCTCATCTTAAAAATTTGCCAGTTTTTGAGATAAAAATTTGACAAATTTTTAAAAAATTTCAATTTTTGGAAAATTAATAATTTTTCAAAATTTTTGAAGTTTAGAAAATTCAACAAGAGTTTAGAAAATTTGATACGTAATTTTTGAAAATTTTGCAATTTTGGAAAATTATTGGATTATTAAAAGCTACCTAACGATTTCTAAAAATTCGGAAATTTTGGAGAATTTTACAATTTATAAAAATTTAATAAGGTTGAAAATTGACAGTTTTTGAAAAACTTATAATTTTTAGAAATTTGGCAATTTTTAAAAATTTTGCAATTTTGGAAAAATTAATAATTTTCTAAAGTTTGAAAATTTTAGAAAATTCAACGATTTTAGGAAATTTGTTAATTTTTCAAAACTCCACACTTACGCGAGGGGGCAGTAGATAATATATGTACAAGTAAAGTACACAATTAGATTAAGACCTCGTAAATTAACAAATAACGCCATTTTACAATATTAATACAAATATGTACCTATACCTACCTATACATTGACAGAATGAACGAAAAAAATTTCCGAAAAATATTTTATAACACTTATGACATGGCTTCCAGGTCGAGCTTCTGTATCCATTTTATATAGTAATATCGAATACGTGTACAAAAAAGGCATCGAAGATCCTGCGGCATCCTCACTTATAATTTATTTTTTTCTCTCCTACGTATATAAAAAACTTTTACGTCACGAAAGCGATATTTTACTTCGTTGATAGGGTTTTGCTCTCGTTACTTAGTTTGCCGTGTATTATTTCACGAGCGTGTGTTTATGTAGGTATAGTACATATCTGAAGGCTCGAGCGAATTATTATATTTTATTATAGGAAAAAATAAATATAGACTCCGAGAGAACTTTATACTCAGGTTGTCCATTACAAGTTAAATTTTTCCCATCTACTGCTCGCGAACCCATTCATCGAATTTATTTTCCGTAGACTAGAATAGGACGAAAAGAGGTGAAAGAAGATCCATAAATCTCATCTAGGTTACACAATAATGTTAAAAGAATAAGTCAGATTCGATACGTCCATTGTAATAAAATTACGAACGAGATTTTCATTTGGAATTTCGTCCCTTAGCACAGACGAGACATTCATACGGACAACTGTTGTAAAGAAGGCGAAGTATTCTCGATGAATGTAAAGCCATGAAACCGGGCACAGTATTTGGGCAATAAAAAAAAAGTACACGCGTATGAGAGAAAAACATCGTATGTAAAATGAAAGGCGCATTTTAATACGATGAAGCAAAATTGATTCGAGGCCGTTATACATGTACTATTTTTAGTTAAGTCGTTCGATCGAACCTTAGAAAGTTTTTGGAAATTGAAAAATATTTCTTAAAAGTTTAAAGATTGAAATAAAAGCGAGGACGAGAAAGGGTGGTCATATAAACGTGCTTGGGCGACAATAAATGGCGAAAAAATAAAGCCATTTTCGTGTCGGATTTTTTGGGTAGAAGGTTGCCAGTTTCGGCCCCGCAGCCTGGTTTCTTTTTAGCCAAACGAACGAAACGGCGCCAACAAATTATATATTTTATGGTTATTATCATTATATGATAGTTTTTCTGCTCGTTTTCGATTGTTTGAACGCGTAACTCGAGGCGATTTTAAAGCCGCCGTTATTAATGGTTAATTTAAATCTATAAAGGAGGAAAAATGATCGCGTAATTAGTCACAAGCTCGTTTTGTAAACCATCTGGTTTTCAAGCGGTTGACATTTTTTACGTGTAGATTTCGAATGTCGACGTCGCGAGTACGCGACCAAACTGTAAAAAAGTGTTGGAAATGAAAGTGCGTCGAATTTAGTCAAGCGTTAATAAAATTGATGAAACGAGCTGATAAAAGATGAAATCGGAATGGCGTGAAAATAAAAACAAAAGTTGGTATTTACTGAATGAAATGAGCTTCACGGTGATTGGTGTACTCACTGATGTTAGCTTTCTCTCAGCCGAGGTCTCCGCGTTTACAAAGCTAACAAATCAGGTTTTGGAAATTCACTCTAGTCTGAGATACGAGTAGGTATTTTTTCTAACGATAAATTTTTTCAACTCTAATATTGTTTTATTGGAAAATTCCAGTCGCGCAAAATGTATAGGTACTTTAAAAAGATCAACCTGGCGACGGTATTATAAAATATTGTATCATCTCTTTGTATAAGCCGACTTTACTACAAAGAGTTGCAAAATTGTGGTAAAAACCGCACATATAGATACAAGGACCAAACACAAAAGCATGACTAGATGAAGAATAAATAAAAAATTGAATTCTAAATCAAAAGCTGTTCGCCTCGTTTACTGGTTTAACGCGGATAAATGTCGTCAAAGCGAGACCTAAAGTTGAGCTTTTTTGTGCCGATCGATTTGCTAGTACATGAAGCCGAATGCCCACATCAGAGTCTACGTTAAATTGAGTTACTTTTGCGGTTCTGGCTGCCTTTCTGTGTCGCTCTGATATTATAACTTTACAGAGTTCAGTGTATAGGTAGAGATACCTACAACTGCCTTATGTATTGGATTTTTCCCCAGTGGGAGTTGAAAGTTTTTTCCAAATATGAAGACGTGATCCTTAGATTGAATTGATTTCAAATTATCTACATGCTATTTTTGGCGAATTGAGTAGGATATATTTGTAGTTAATATATTTTGTTTTTGTGTAACTTTTTTGTGATTTTTTAGAAATTTTGCAAATTTTCCAACTTTTTATTTCATTATTACTAATTGGAATTTTGTTTTTAAAATTTTTATTCGAAATTCCTGAATTTTTATATTAATAGGTACTTATTGAAATTTTTAATTAAAAAATATTCCTTTCTTGAAAATTTATTGCGTTTGATAAGTAGAGACATGCTCAAACATGTGTAGACATATTTACACATGTGCTGGCATATGCAGACATTTTAGAAAATTACAAGTAGCATGAAACCTTTGTGGTTAATTCTAAACAGAGTGAGCATACTTCAGTACATTGATTAGAAATTTTGAAAGAATCCTATCTCCTCTAATAGGTAATCACCGAGCCATGAAACATGTCTAGAATAACCTCAGAACCATGAAATACAAGCCAAATAACCACAGAACCATGGAATGCATTGAGAATAACCACAGAATTATGAAATGCATTGGGAATAACTGCAGAACCATGAATCGCTTTGAGAATAACCACAGAAACGTGAAACATATTGAGAATAACCGCAGAACCATGAAACGCATTGAAAATAACAGCAGAACCATGAAATGCATTGGGAATAACCGCAGAACCATGAAACACATTGAGAATAACTGTAGAACCATGAAAAATATTGAGAATAACTACAGAACCATGAATATGAAATACATTGAGAATAACCAAAGAACCACAAAACACAATAATAATAACAGAAGAACCATAGAATGCATTGGGAATAACTGCAGAACCATGAAACGCATTAATAATAACTGCAGAACCATGAAACACATTGAGAATTACTATAGAGTGTAGAGCCCTGCAACATCTTGAGAATAACCAAAGAACCATGAAATACATTGAGAATAACCCCAGAACCATAAAATGCATGAGGAATAACTGCAAAACCATGAAATACATCGAGAATAACCAAAGAACCATGAAACACAATAATAATAACAGAAGAATCATAGAATCCATTGGGAATAACTGCAGAACCATGAAACACATTACCTAATAATAACTGCAGAACCATGGAATCCATTTGGAATAACCGTAGAACCATGAAACACATTGAGAATAACTATAGAGTGTAGAACCATGCAACATATTGAGAAAAACCAAAGAACCATGAAATAAATTGAGAATAATCCCAGAACCATAAAATGCATGAGGAGTAACTCCAAAACCATGAAATACATTGAGAATAATCAAAGAACCACGAAACACAATAACAACAACAGAAGAACCATGGAATGCATTGCGAATAATCACAGAACTACGAAACACAATAATAATATGTAACAGTAGAACCATGGAATACATTGGGAATACCCGCAGAACCATGAAATACATTGAGAATAGCCTCAGAACCATGTAATCTATTGGGAATAACCAGCAGAACTGTGGACATGTGTTTTGCTAGGTGCTGTCATATTTTCCTTCGCTCTTTTTTTCATATGATTTGGAACTTTCAATTCCTAATTTTTTTTCAATGTTTCTAAAATCAATTTATTTTATTTTTTTTATTGACCTAGCATGTAAAACTTTTTCCAATAAAAAATTTTGAGGTTATTAGCAACGTAAATACAAAAATTTTCCAATTTTTATTTCAATGGCATTTTGGCCTTTGTCACCACAAAGATAGTTATTCTTGGTAGGAAATTTTCGAAAGAAATTATCACTAATTCAGCTGTTTGGAATTCTCCAAAACACATTATGTGTATGGGTAATAGATTTTGGGAAACGTTTAGAAATTAAAATCGTTCTGAAAGTATGGTAGCTGGCCAGGAAATGAAAGTCGAATGTGTTGCACACATTTTCAGATACTCGATCAAAACCCCTGTTAATGAAGTGACAGCAAGAGAGATTTAACATTCAAATAACAACGTATACCGACAATTTGTAAAACTAAGCGATTTTGAAATAATGATATGCGATGGGTATGATAATCAACTGACCTAATGCTAAGTTAGCGTGATCCAAAACGTTGAGCATTGAGATTTTTCCGGCCCATCCACTCGGTCAACGAGCTTGTTCTGTATACACGCATTTTATCGACTTTAGTGCCATTAGAGCGGTCGAATTGGCGGTTTGATCATTTTGACCTATTAAAAAGACATCTGGTGAAAACAATTCAGCCAAATGTGAAATTCCTTAACGAGGACGTGGCCGGTAGACGTGATCGCGCGTAGTAAGCCATTTTATAGCGACATTTATGTAAGCGCGGTTAAGTAATAAGAAAAACACATTTGGCTAACTTGTTCTAGGGTAACATTTGTTTTATGAATTTTCGCTTTCCGGCGGTACTATTAGTTCGAGTTTTTCTTACTTTTTCGTTACCTCCTTCTTTTAACTTCGTCGGTGGTTGGAAACTTGAAAAGTTACTTTTATTAGAGCTGGCTAACGCGGGTTTAAATTATCTGAGATTACTTCAAATGTAATTCAAGCTCTTCCCTTTTATCGTCAGTACAATAAAATACCCATTTATCGATATAGAGCTCGCTTGATTGATTTTCCAAAACACTGATTACCGCAAGTATGCACATCTGACGCTATTACATAAACCACCAAATCGGTGAACGACTGAACGTCTTCCTGACACGCATTTCACTCTGGTAAATAAAGCACCGGGTGAATTTGCACCACATATCAACGTTATTTATTTGATTTATCGGGAAATACTAGTACATACGCTCGCTGTGGAAACAAATCCGATGATTTTTTCGCGTGCTTTTCTTTAATACGATGCATAGGCATGAGCGTAGATACTCGTATTTGTTTATTTACCGCGTTTGCTTATCATTTGAAGGCTATTTCCAGTTCTATTGATTTGATTAATGTATTACATTTTTTTTCATTCGAAAAAATTATCGATTCCGGTGACTGTAACGTAAATCGAGTGCGGTGTAGGTGAATATTTTAATGAAAATCCAATCGCTCGGATGGTCTCGAATAGGTGATTGATTTCGTGCTATCTACGTCGTCGCGTCTTTTCAGAATTTTTGTGTGGGTGTTTTATAAATTGCGAAAGGTAACTTTATATGTAAACTTCGCGAAATAAGTCTTTTGAATTTTCAATCAACAGGTACCTACATGTAATGGTTTATTGGGAAGTAAGTATAAGAATTATTTTGTTTAAGGAAATCAATTGATACTTTTCATAACATTTTTAATAATTTTCAAAAAATTAAAAAACTTTGTAGGATTGAAAAAAAAAATTCTGAAAAATTAAATTAATATTTGCCCCTCAAAATATCAAAAATCATAAGTTTTCTAATTATATCGTAGAATCATTATTTAAAAGTGAAAAATTGAAAAAAATCAAACATCCAAAAAAATACGGTTCCTTAAAAAAAAAAAAAAAAATAACGAAAAAATAACTCGATTAATTTTTTTAAAACTTGAAAAAAAATTAATACTTAATTTAAAAGTTATTGGAAATTACAAAATATTGCGCCTACTACAAAAAACAGTGAAGGTCAGAAAAATGAGATGAGAACACTTTCAAAAATTTTGAAAAGTGTGGGGAAATTTCACTTTTCAAGAAGTAGACAAAATTAGAATAAATTATCGAAGAAATTTGAAAAACTTCGAAATAATAAGCAAGTAGGTAATAAAAAAAATAGTGTAAAAAAATTATTCACATATACCTAATATGTGACAACAAGTGTCAGAACATGTCAACACGTTTTAAAACACGTGTCAGCACGTGCCAACCACATTTAGCACAGGTCAACACATGAAACGTTCTGAATTTTTAAAGTTTTTTTTTTTTTCGAATTTTCATTTCTTAATTTTTATTTTTTTATATAAATGCTTACTTATCTATTATTCATGTTTTTAAAAATGTTCTGTTTGAAATTTTACTAAATAATTCTCAAAAACAGCCAGGTAGGTACCTATTTCAAAAATTTTCGAAAAAATTTTATTTTGAAATTTTTTTGAAAATGAAATATTTTTATTTTTTTGAATTTTTACTATCACATTTTTTACGTTTCAAAATTGTAAATTTTCATTTTTTGAGATTTTTTTTGAAAGTTTTATTTCGATAATGTTTTTTTTTTTTTTTTGAAAAAAAAATTAGATTACTTTTCTGGAAAATTTGCAGTACCTAACCTACCTACTTCTCTGATTATTTCACAATTTTTTATTAGAAAACTTTTTAGGAAAGAATTGATTAATCTAAGTCCACTTTTAGAAATTTTAGAGATTTATTTTTTATTTTTAAGTTAATTGCATAAATATTCCTCCCGTGTAATTTCTTTCACCAGTTATTTAAAAATAAATCAAACTTTTTTGAAACGACTTTTAAATAAATTTTTCTCAGAACTTTTTCAATTTAATTTTTTGAAAATACTTTTCCCTAATTTTTTAAAATTTATCCTATTTTTATAATAAAATAATTTTATACGTTTTATGACCTTCGTTTTTCTCTTTTTTGGCAAAACTTCTTTTAGTTACTTTTTGTGAAAGAGATTTCGAATTCATCTCAGATTTTTTTTAAATTGAATTTCTTGTAGCTCCATTCATAAAAAAAATGTTTCTATCGAAAAATCATCATTTTACCAAGTGGCATAATTGTTTTATTTTTAATACCGAAACATAGGTGTTTTTCCATCAAATTTTTTTCACCAAAAATGTCTTGCATACCTATAAAAAAAAAATCAAACCAACTTTTATTGAAATTTTTTGAATTTACTCAGAATCTTATTTTATTACATTTTTTTGTATTTCAAGTTTTCTGAATAATTTTTCTTCAGTTTTTCTATATGGAATCTTTGTGAGAAAATTCATTCTTTTTTTGAAGAAAATTTTCAAAATACGTTGACTACTTACTCATTTTTGTTGTAAGAAAAAAATTTGAAAATTTTTTAATTTTTATTTTAAACTTTCTCCGAAGAAATGTTTTTTTTTTTTAATGTTCTAATAAGATTTTTACTTCCTTTTTTTACCTATCAGATAAAAATGTGGTCAGCGAGTTTTCTATAAAAGAATACAAATCAAGTATTTTTTTTAGTTTGTTTGTTTGAAAATTTTCTTTTTTGGCAAATTCTTTTCTAAGGAAATTTTTTATTGAAATTCTTCAAACACTTCTTTGATTTTTTTTATATAAATTATGCTTTCAGATAATTTTGACTACAATTTAATTTCTTCCAACAAATCTAGGAGATGAAAAAAAATGTAATAAATTTTCACTTCTGAGCTATTAAAATAAATGTGGCACAATCTTTGATGCAATGAAATTTTTTTCGAAGACAGTTCGAAATTTTTTTTCCAAAAATTTTTATCGGTGACAAAATTTACAAAAAGTATCACCTACATAGGTATTGCAAAAAAATCAATATCGAAAATCCTATCAAAAAATTTATTTATTTCTTTTGGCAAAAATATATTTCTAACTGATATTGAACCTAACATAACCCAACAAAAAAATCCCAACCTTGATGAATAATAGGAAAGCAATGGAGGAGGTGAGGGAGGGCAAACTGAGTTCGGCACAAACCTCTACTCATTCAGCACAAACGACTAGCAGAATCAAATTTTTGTCAGACTACTGCTTCTCCCCTACCAAAAACCTTCCCCCCATTTCTACCCATAGAAGGGAGGAAGCACAAACGAAAATTTTCATCACGCACCAACCATTTGAGTCCCAAATTCCAAATGGGGAGATTATTTCCTCAGGCTTGCTCAAGGATTTTTTTTTAATATATCACGAAGAGAAAAGGAGCACAAATCAGCACTAACCGAGCACAAAAAATGTCCCTTTTTCGAAACGAAAATCCAAAATGTGTGGGGCTGGCAAAATTCAACATAGGTACATACTGTATAGGTGCCTTTTCTACAAATAAAAAGAATTAGAAAGATCTTACCTCTTCATAGATGAAATTATCAATCTCCTCCAAAGGTCTTCCATACAAATACGACGGGAACGGTTCGTACTTATCGGGAAGTACGGATTCATCTTCGATGCTAGACTTGCGTTTCCTGGCAAATCCGCACTCGCGAGCAATCTTCACCGTTTTGTTATCGAACTTATCGGCAGATTCTTTGGTAAATGGTTTGAAATCCGGTTTCTGCTCATTCCTGCGACTAGCAATGGAGCTTCCAGCCGACGGTGGTTTTTGCGATTCATTTTTCGATTTGGCCGACGATTTTTTCAACGTAGTCGGCAATCGAATACGAAACATATTTAACTACCCGTATAGTACCGTTTCATCATGAAAAACGTTCGTCCTTACGCGCTCGGATAGCGAGAAAAATTACCATATTCACGCGTAATTCGTTTGACATTTTCTCCCTTTCGAGTATAGATGCGAATTCCTTTATCGACGCGATAACTCGAGCGATGCTGATGTTGATGAAGATGGAAAATATTTGAACAAAAGCTCGCGAACACCGAACACACCTGTAAAATAAAATTACACCGGAGCATTAATTTCTCTCGTTATATTAGGAGCCATTAATTTTAAATTATTTCAATCAAGCACAAAATACTACGGCCGCCGCGCCGGCCAGCCCGAATCAATTAAACCACGACAATCTTCTTAACGGATTACGTACCCTAATTTCAATTTCTGAATAGCAAATGTATTCGTATTAATTTACCGGTCAACTATAAGACCATGGTTGTGGCCGGTAAGTGCACAAGCATGTATAAACGTCGAATCCTTCGACCAAACCTAAAGCGGACTTAATCGTTACGTTGTACAATTAAACTTAAATTAATATGAAAGATGCTTTAAAAATTCTCAGAAGTACTCCCGTTAAACGGTTAAATTTTCATTCCATTCGACGATACTGGACAACCCTTCACAAGGTCTTTGTTTCGTACTCAGACAATAATTTAGACTTTCCTATTTGATAAAATCTTGCGCTGGCGAAAAACCTTCGTAGTACCTAAGTAGATCGAATTGTGACCATAAATAAAACAAAATGAAATCAAGATAAATTGCTCGCTTGATAAAACTGTACTTTACCAACAGGTAAACGCGTAACTCTTCGTTTAAGCGATGAGTAAAACGACTTCATTTTCACATTCGCCGTTCTTGTATATACTCGTACTTATGAAGGGTTGAGAGTGAGGTGAAAGTGTTAATTTTTTTTTAGATTTGCTGAATTAAAAAAATGTACCATCTAAAACTTGATAAACTGGAAAACAATTGTTTTTAAAGATTTTATATAATAAAAATTCCTTTGGGAAAATCTGTTAAAAAATTGAGAACTTTTTATTCGAAAAAATTAGGCATTTTATTCGAAAAAAAAAAATATAAAATTTTTTTTTTTTAAAAAAAAAAAAAAA
>FIZV01047100.1:0-14449 GCA_900050545.1 Trionymus perrisii | reverse complement strand
TTTCAAATTCATTTTCATTCAATTTTAATCTTTTAACGATTTAATATTGATGATTTTTGCTTTTTTCAATGTTTTTCATTAGGTAATTGTGATTTATTCAAATATTCCACTTTTTTACATCCTAAATTTTTTATTGATTTTATTAATTTTTATTTATTCTTTTCCCCTCAAATTTTTAGTTTTTCTAAATTTTTCATTTTGTCTATTTATTTAAAATATTCCAATTTTTCAAGATTTTTAAATTGCGTTTCCAAACGTCTGGCTTCTTAATATTTTCAATTTTTTAACTTTCTCTTAAATTTTTCAGTTTTTAAATAATGAATTAATTTTCTTTCATTTCTTTAATATGTCAAAATTTGCAGTTATGTAAAATTTCAATTCACACTTCGAGAATTCTACGAGACTTTCCATAACGATACAAAATTGTATAGGTATGTTAGTACTCACGATATTAGCGGAACGTATTAGGGCTTCTTCGTCACAATCTGTGAATTTAACATTCTGTAAAAATACAATTTCAAGAATTAGACTTTATACTTATAATATTTTTTCTTTTATTTTTTCAAATTTTCAATACAATGTACTTCTGTATTGCTCAATTAATTTTTTTTTCAATCTTTAATTTTTCCAAATGCCCAAAAATTTTATACTTTAGCATGTTTTATTTTTTCGCGTTTTTTAATTCGTTTTTTTTTTTAATTTTCTCATTTTTCATGATTTTTCAATTTTTTTGTTTTTAAAAATTTACTTAACAATTTTTTTTAAATTTTTTTCAATTCTTCGATTTTTAATTTTTTCTTCATCTTTTTCATTATTTTGTTACTGTTTTTATTTATTTTTATTAAGTGTTCAAAAATTATTCTAAAATTTTTATTATTAATTTTCAATTTTTCAATTTTTTTTGGTTCGTTAATATCTTAAATTATCAATATTTTAATTAATTTCATTGATTTTGTAAATTATTTGTAATTAGGTGTGATTTTTGATTTTTCAGAATTTTAATTCTTAAAAAGTTACATTGGTGTCATGTCATGTAGGAAAAATATTCGCGATCGACAACGTCACATTTTTTCTGAACACCTTCTCGTTCACCGGTTTACGAATCGATTAGGTCTTTAGAAACGTTATCACGTTTTGAATAAATTTCAAATAAACAAAAACTTGATTTCGAGAGGGAAGGGGTGAGAGGGATTTTGGCTATTTAAATCGGAAAGTGAACGAAAAAATACGATACGAGCACGCTGTACAAAATACAAAGTGGAATCGAGATTCAAGGCTTAATGAAAAAAAAAAATCATCGCATATTTTTTTTTACGTCCAAAACTAGCTGAAAATTTTCCAAAATCTCTCTACAAATTAAAACATTACTGTGGGGAATTTAAGGTGGGGGGAGAGGGGCACAGGTAATCCTAAATCCGGAGCATCGAAACTAGTCATTCGATGGTATTTCGCTTCAATTCTCACATCGTAGTACCCTCGCAACGGTGCAAAAAATTGACGCAATTTAAAATAATAAAATAGCTATCATTTATAGCCCAGCAACGCTTTACGTACGGAAACCGTCGAGGCGAGACTAGTGAAAGTGTAATTTATCGCACGCATATAGCGATAATTCGCCAAAACGCCATTATCGAGTAAAAGCGCGATCAAATTTAATAAAAAAGAATAAAAATAAAAAATAATTTGCAGAATGGCTTATCGATTGGTAACAGCTCAACGTATATGTACTTGGCAACAACAATACCGCCGACTCTCAATCAACATCTTCCTTCAGCTTCGCTAGTAATTGTCACCGCGTTTTTCAGGACGAAAAAGAGACCCGAGGGAGGTTTTTTTGCACAGTTCGACTCTTGATTAATTACCTGTGTCGGGCCGCAGCAGCACGACGAGGAAATTGCGACGATGTACGATCGATTCTGGGTTTAATTTCGAACCGACATTTGGTGTTATCTTTAATGATTTACTTAGTACGATTTCAATTTAAATAACGAAGGCTGGATTTCTGAAGGTTGCTCGGCGGTTCCTTCTAAATCCTTTGGCCGAATCCGACTTGTAAACAGTTTTCATTTTAAAAGGGTGTATAAACAATATGCAAATATCGTTACGATTCCCGATGCCTAGTTTAGAGTAAGCAAAACGTCGAGCTTTATACCACGATGATGGAATTTTAACCGATAGAATGAGGGTTGGTGTGATGCAGACACTTTTCCATATCGCCACCGAATACATTTTCTTCGGGGGGAATTTAATCCGAAATAAAATCGGCCTTTTCTATGCAATAAGCATGAGTATCTTCGAAAGAGAATATTTTCAATAGCTCGAGAACGACCATTCTTATAGACGAAGAAACCAAAATTTTCTGGACAGAATTTACAACTCGAGTACTTCCTTCTTCAATTACAAATTTCTTCAGATATAAGAAATACAGCGGAAGTGGGTGTATCAATTTTTATATTTCTCATCAAACGACAACAGATGACTGAGATTTTTGGCGACAAGTACTAACACTCGACCTACGCTTGTTCAACACAATATAGACATGAAGCCTAACACGTCTAGGCTGCTGCAACTTCAAAGCCAAGTCTACAGATTCAAACGAATGTAATAGATTTTCTCAGAAATGAAAAGTTCAATAGTGATACGTCACCGACGAACCAGAAATACTTTTGAAAACACCTCATAAGTCACGATTCTGATAATAGTATAATGACCAAATTGATTAAGAGTATGCCTTATCTTCGTAAACGATAGGCAAACAAACGAAAATTCTTCAGTGAAAGAAACATTATAACGAATTATCCACATTGCTAGGTTCGTTTTTAAATATCAGCATCCTTAAATCAGGACAAAACCAGCATAATCGCTATCAATCAAATATTTATGAATTTGGCAGGAAAACATTCCTATTTTTAACACATTTCTTATCAACAACGTTGATGTGTTTCATAAGCCATCACGAAAGATTACTCTTGCAAAGTACTAACTGAAAACACTAACGAACTTGAGGCGTTAATTGGACGTGAATCTAACTAACACGAAATACATTTTGGCAATTGGGCATAAAAAATGTATGTGTAATGCTACAACGTTTGGGTTTACGTGCGAATTGCGCGGTGTATATAAACATTCGAAGACATGTTTATTTACATATCATAACAACGCAACTGATACCTCTTGACGGTACTTCATTATTTTAGGTATTGATAAACGAAAGAATCCAGAGGAAATATCTCCTAGGTAGATTTTCTGAAAGGAAAATCACTACTTGATCAATTTACATAAACGCGAGTGACGAATTTAGGCGGTAAGGAAAAACGAATCGCGATCATTCTCGAGAATGGAATTTCGACCGTCGAGTGTTACCGATGATTTGAACACAATTTAAATAGAAAATATCGAAATGATTGGTTATTCTACGATGAGCGAGTGTGTTACCTGAGAATTCGTTAATCCATCTTCGACGATTTTTGTATCCGTTTCCATATTTACAACCGGGTTGCAATCGAACATACTGTGAATATAAAACGAAACTTATCACACTAAATTAAAACTTATTTTACAAAAATTGAAAAAAAAATATGATTATCAAAAGTATCAAAATTTCTAATATTTCATAACTTTCTAGACTCCGTTATATTTATGATGTTTCCATTCTGTTAACACCAGAAAATAACATACGTCATCTAAACATACAAAATAACTTGTCACTCTTAAATAGGATCCGAGTTCAGGTAAAAACAACGCTTCTAATTAATACTTAATCGATAAAGAGTATATGATTTTCAAGTGTAGATGATCGAAGATGAAGTTATTTTACCTTTTCGAATTATTTTCCTGGTGCTAAAATTCATTTGCTCTAAATAAATTGGTGAGAAAAAATTACACAAGACCTACTTGATAAAATTTTATCATTCGCCTCGTGGTTAAAATAGCATCAAAATATCAAGGCCTGGTGAAAAATGACGAATATTTTATGCGTATGTAACGCTCCTTTGGTCATTTTTGGTACTACTTATTGATAATGAACTTGGCTTTTCTAAAATATAATTTCTTAATTTCGCTTTGATTTTCAAAATTTAATTTTAAAATAAAATTTCCAACTTTCAAGTTTATAATTAAAAAACCTAAACTTTCGGGTAATTAAAAAAAAGCAAGCAATTAAAAAATTGAATACAATATTATATTGAATCAAAAATATCAACAATTTAAAATCAAAACAGTCTTACGCATGAAATTTGAACACATTCTCAGCTTGCTATTAAAAAAATACAAAATACTACTGCGATGTCTTCGATAAAATTGAACGTTTTATAATTTTTCTTTACACCATTAAATAAATCTCAAGAATTTTTATCCTTTTTTTGTATGAGCAGTCTATTCTTATCTTCCCGAGTGATGTCAAAATTTTTAGATGAACCACTTCGACGTAGAAGTTTAATATTTCTGGTCGGTATGGTGCTGGAAGAAGGTAATGACGAGCATGCCCCTGTAAAAGAAACATATCTGTTATCGCAATGGTCTTCTTTAATTTAAATTACATTTTAGAATACCAACCTTCATCTTTCGTACTGGTTTCGGGCAACGAATGATTTTTATTAGCGTTAATAATTGTTTCCAAATTGTCGATAACTGGTTCCTGGTTGGACTGCTTAGATTTATTTATAAGAGACGAGCATAGATCTCGTAGCTTGATGTAACTTTTGTTCAAATACCTTAATCTAATTTCTTTATCGACGATAGTATTCTGTAAAAATTATCAAATCGTTGATGGTTATTTTTTGTAAAAATGCAAATGAACGCAACTCTCGAAAAATTACTCACATCTAGTTGTAAAATTAATTTATCCAAATTTGAGCTATTTCCTCTCAACGTTGTAATTTTGTTTAGAAAAAAAACGAACAAATAACGCATTTCACACGACGACAACATTTTGAAGCAATCAAGTAAGGAGGAGAAAACCTGAAAATCAGTAAAAACAAAATTAATCGATCATTAGTTAGTCTTAATTCTTAAACTGAGAGAAACAAAAACATAAAAAATTACCAAGGAATTATTTTCCTTGAACTTTTCTAGTTCCAATTCAGCTAAATAATCGGTATTCTTCATCTCTATCGTCGTATCAATCAGTTCTAGAACTTCATGTAACATGACTAAATCTTCGTTAGTTCTACTTTCAAAATCACACTGCAAAAAAATCTACATCAGTACATCACGAAGGATTTAATGACAGAAAAATTACACAACTTACTCTTTTTGTGTTACTAGTTATGCTATGACAGGATTCTATCAAAGGCGTTTTGACTTCTCTCAGGTATGCAATTTGTTCTTCAGTCGGTAGTGATAAAATTAGACGACAGTTGGCAGCTCCGCTGATGCAACAGTGACAAAAACGAAATCCAGGGATATCGTTATAAGGCATAAAAGCGTTATTTAATAAATTAACACGATAATTCTGAAATTAACGCATGAATTAGTGAAATTAAATTCCAACGTTGAAACAAATTTCAAGTTTAATTACCGAATGATATGCGAAAGGACTTAGAGCAGCTGGATAAAAATAATGGTTAGCTGAAAAATTATGTTATTAATACTTGTTTCAAAATAACATAAATTTTGAATAAAATATACTCACAGTTGTGATCACCGCACGAATTTTCCGAACCGAGATTCAAATTATTGAACAAGCCACCGAATAGGGATTCGTTCGTTTGGAAATTCCTGTTGTAAGCGTTCATATCGTTATGAGATTCGGATTCAAAACCAGAACTTAGTAAATTAGGATCACAATTTTCGTCGGATGAGTCTTCTTCGCGTTCGCTACATATTTCTTCTATACTACCTTCAGAATAATCGTCGGATGAGTAAGATTTTTGAACGGTTCTACGAACGACGTCATCTGCAAGAGGTAGCTAATTGTATTCGGCGACCAAAACTTTTAAACTATCGATTATATAGCTCGTACTGACCTTCGATTGAATCTTCACTTGTCTCCTGATCCGCAGTGGATTTAGTACTCGAGCAGTGATCGAATTCTCGTTTGAGACATAACCACTGATCGATAACTTGCTGGTCTTCGTAAGATACCAATTTGTACAATTGTTGTAATAATGCTTCGGCTGAGGATACCAGTTTGATTAATTGAATGTTTTCAAAGTACGACCTAAAATAATTTTTCAAAATCAAAACTAATTTCTCGATCTTGGACTGTTTCATAAGAGTGTTCCTTATTATAAGCAATCTTACTCAAAGGGGGTTTCTTCCATGGTTAGGTAGCACTATTTCATTCAAATATCATATTTTCATTTATAATATAAAATAATTTAGCAATCGTTTGTCAAAAATAGTCTAATTATTTAAAATTTCACTCGTCGAATTTATTTTTACCTTTGATTTTTACGAGAAACGAGAGATAAGATAAAAATTATCATGTTTATTGTTTTTTTCAAAAATGGCGAGTATTGAAAAACCGCAAACGGCCTTGTGTACGTAAAAGGTACTGGTAATTACGGTAAAAAAAAACTCCGAATTTTCTTGGAGTTTAAAAATTAAAATTAAAAAATGTCTCAATTTTTTTGAGAAAAAATTAACTTCCTGCCCATCCTGCCTCAAATTTTCTCAATTTGTCAGTTTTTTACTGGAGTGAAAATTTAAATAATCGTTTTGGAATAATTTTTTTTTTTTTTTCAGATTTTTGGAGTAAGAAAATAAAATTTAATACAAGCTGATTTAAAAATCAGCTAAAAGTGAAGAAAGTTTTATTAAATTTAAAACGAATACTTTATTAATGCTTGCACAATTAAAAAAATATATTTAAAAAAAAAGATAAGAAAATTTAAATTAGTAAAGTAAAAATACAATATAAATAAATAAATAAATAATCAACAAAATGTTTAATTGGTATGATTTCCGCATAATTTTATAATTTCGATCTTAATGAATGATATGACTAAAAAATCACAAGCATAATGTTAACACGCGAATTTACAAATAATCAGTCCAAAAAACGATTCGATTTTCAGTTATTCATCTCAACGTTTCACAGAAACTGGTAACTTCGAAAAATAAAAATTCAAAATCGTTCTGACGTGAATTAAATAATTATTTAAAACGGCACAGTTGAGAAATACTCTTGCAAAATTATAAATGTAAAAAATTCTTAGCAATATAAAATAGAAATATAATTTGAAATACGTGAATTTCTATCACAGGAAATGAGATCACAGATTTATTGCTTTCGTCGTTTTTAATATTTTTACTTAAACATCTAGTGACTGTATTTTCTAATTTGATTTCATAGTTATTCGGTCTGGACGCTCCTCGTTTCAAAAACTTTTCAGATCTTTCCAATCTTGTTGCCCCGCTCTGAAAAAAATTGCAAAACGATTCGCTAGAATAAATTCTGAAATTCTTATAGTTTGATTTTTTTGTTTATATCGAAATACCAACCTGGAACAGCATATTTTTCTCGGTTGGATCATGGGAGAATAATTTTAAAATAGAAGGAGACTTAGAACCCGGATTATCATCACCGAATAACGAATTCACCAATGAAAACGCCGATAAAATCTCTTCTTCTCTTTCACTCGTCATATTTTTACTGCCAAGAATCTGAAAACATTCTTTGTATAAAGTATATCTTCGATACTTAATTCCTCACAAATGATCGAATAATTTTTTCATTACCTGACCAAACGATGCCCAACTCAAATGGCACTCGTACAATGATTCGTTTCCAAAAGAACAAATTGATGTGAAATCATCAGTCGCTGCAGATAAATCTGGATTATTTTCTTCAACATAGAATTACATTTTAAAAGTTAGATTTTAGTCATGTAAAATTTGACCAAAAAATGGAATAAATTGCATTTGAGGTTACACGAAATATTTTGATTTTAAAATGATTCTTTACATGCCCTAATTAACCATAAAAAAAGTCACCAGATCTCATTCTTTGGTAAGTTCCTCAAATTTATGGGTTCAAATTTTGCGAACTTACCGAGAGATGAGATCCGATGACTTTTTGGTAAATAATCAGGACATGGAAAGGAACATTTTAAAATCAAAAAATTCCATCTAACCTAAAATATAATTTCATCTTCTTATGTGACTGGGTTATTCTTTTAAAATTAATAATTCATATAAACTTGAAAAGTATCCAAGGTTCGTTCGAGTCACTAGTTCGGCAAGTAATTAAGAACTATGATAAACTACTCACGCAAATATTTTCCAAGGGCGTTATAATCTATGAATGCAACATCGCCTCCACCTTCGGCTATACATCGTAATCCTAACCCTTCGTATACTTCCGATCCTCCAGAAAGTTTAATTTCGTCTAAAAAAAAAATCCACAAAAATTATCACTTACGTACTAATTAGCTACACGCGTAATTAAACTTTAACACTGACCATCGGGGAAACACGATGGGAAACTATCTTCTGGTTTGGAATCAATGATACAAATATTAGAAAAGAATTTTTTCATCGTTGTTTGGCCGTCGCAATCGTTTTCTATCAAAGATTTCTCTTTCAAAGACATCAGTAAAGAGTTCCAACCTAAAAAAAAAGGGACACAATTAAAGAAATATATTAGCTCGACTGATGGAGCATTTAATTTGCAAGGGTGCCGTACCGAATCCGTTTTCTTCGGTAAAACAAGCTCGTTTGCCTTTTAAATCTTGCAAACTCTGTATTTTAACATTACTCTTGATAACGGCGGATACGTGGCGTAAACTACTATAATCGGTATGAGTCTGATATAGAATAGTCTTAAGAGTTTGCTTTCTGCGAAGATGAAAATTGTACTAGAATTTAATCCCATTTACGAAATAATTTCGCCCAAAAAAAGTTCAACTCACTCGTATGCTTTTCTGAGCTTTTCTGTACCAATAATGGTAATATCGGCGGTGCCATTGCTGACTTCGTCGAAACAATCGTTCGATACAATGCATTGGAATCCTGGATCAATCGAATAAACTCTGGCCACGTTCGCCAGTAAAGAGCATTTGTTGAGAGTTTCGTTATTTGGTACGCAAATTATTATCGACTTGTCATCACCGCTACCTTTACAAGTTGGAATTTGCATCGAGGCATAGAAACCTGGAACTGGGTGAGAATATGTACATTATTTTCATGTACGTAGCTAATTCAATCATCGTAGATTAATTTCATGACTTGAAACTTACTCTGTTGCAAGTAATCCAATACTTCTATAGGGTTGATAATTTTTATAGGCTGGAACGAACCGTTGAATAGGACTCGTAACAGATACTGCCAAGTTTTAGAATCGTAAATTTCGTCGTTAATGTTTACTAAATTAATCAACTTGATCAAGTTATCGACTATGGGCCTGTATAAAGAACACACATATGATTAAATAAAAGGCTTACGAATGAAATATCTCCATATTGAATAAGAAACAAATAGGTACCTACTTTCGGCTAACAATCGATGGCCAAGGATGTGAAATCCAAACACAGGGATCAACAGTATCGATAGATTGTTTCGATCCATCAGGACATAAAAAACTAACGTTATGGCAGTACATATCGGGATGCACCTGTACAAATATGAGAAAAATTCAGTATTTTCGTATTCGTTTATACAGCTGGCAACATGGAATTTTCTAGCGTCTAGCACGATTTCTCTACAAGGGGAGAAGGGATGATTTTTTTAATGTTAAATGTGAAATTTTCTTTTAAAAAATGAGAATTTTCCCAAAAAATTTAAAAAATAATCATGCTTGAAAATTTTTTGATATTTTTCTCTAACAGACACTTTTGATTTATAAATTGAGATTTTTTTCTCCAAAAAAACTAAAAGCTTGAAAAAAAAACTCTTTACACTGACTATGAGATACTATTATAAGAAAATTAAAAAAAAAGTTCGGAAAAAATTGATAAGAAGTTGTTCTATCTCCCAAGAATTGGTTCCTCAAAAAATTAGGTTTTTTGCACCGAAAAAAGTGAATGGATTTTTTTTGAAAAAGGGTGAAAAATTTAATTTCTCCAAAAATTTAAGATATTTTCTTTCTTTAAAAAAATATAGTGGTATTTCTTTAAAAAAAAAAAAAAAACTTTTCCTTCAAAATTTCGACAAATATTTTTTATCCCACAATATTGAATTAAATTGTTTATCAAAGAGAATTTTATCACTGGAGAAAAACTAAAAAATTTATTTCTTCACTCAAGAAACATTCAAACTAAATTTTCCCTCAAAAAAGTAGAACATTTTTGTTTTACAAAATCAAAAAATTTTTTATTCAAAAACTTGTGACCCCCCCCCCAATAAGTTTTTTTCAGAAAAATTCAACAGACACCTACCAAGAAAATTCAAAAATTATCTTCTTCTTCAAAAAAAACTACTTCTACAGAGGTGTTTTTTTAACTAAAAAAAATTGAGAACTTTTCTTTTATAAAAAGTAAAAAGATTTTTTTGCAATAAAAATTTTTAGACAAAAATTATTTTTTCCGGAAAAAATTTAAGATATTTTTTTACAAATTTTTTTACTTCAAAAAATTCAGAAATTTCCTACTTTCTTTAAAAAACTGAGATTTTTTTCTTTGAAAAAACCAAGATGAGTTTTTTTTTTCTTTCACAAAATGGAAAGACTTTTAAACAATAGATTTTTTTGAAGTAGTTTTTTTTTATTCTAAAAAAGTGAATTGCTATTTCTTATTTCAAGAAAATTCAGAAATTATAACCTTCTTCGATAAATTGGAATTTTTTTCTCTGAAAAAACCAAGATGTTTTTTTTTTAAATGAATTTTTCGTAACAAAAAAAAAGGGTTCAAAACAACAGATTTTTTTTACATATTTTTAAACTCCAAAAAATATATAGGTACGTATATTCATTCCAAGAAAATTCAAAAAATATTTTCTACAAAAAAAAACTACTTTTTCTGAGAAGGATATTTTTTACTCCAAAAAACGAGATATTTTTTTGCTGCAATTTTATTTATTTTTTTACTCCACGAAATAAACATTTCTAACTCCAAAAAGTGAATATTTTTTGACTCCAAAAAAAATGAATTATCTTTTGATTCCAAAAAAAAAAATATTTTTCATCTCCAAAAAAATATGAATATTATTTTTGACTCCAAAAAATTGATATTATTCTAATCCAAAAAACAAATATTTTTTACTCCAAAAAATAAATGTTTTTTGACTCCAAAAGATAATACCTCTTGACTCCAAAAAATGACTCCAGAAATTGATATTTGTTGACTCCAAAAATAATTATTTTTTTTACTCCAGAAAATGATTTTTTTTTTCCAAAAAATAAAAAAGATGTTGTTTCAATAAAAATTTAGACAAAAATTAAGATTTTTTCCACAAAAAATAATTGAGATTTTTTTCTCCGATAAAAACAAGATTATATTTATTTTTTCCTTCAAAAATGAGTTTTTCCTCACAAAAAAATGAAGACTGAATAATAATAATAAAAAAAATTAAGTATTTTTTTTTCTTCAAAAAGTTGAAATGTTTTCTGCTCTAAGAAATTCAAAAATGATTTTCTCCGAAAAATTTAGGATTTTTTTTACATTATTTTTTACTCCAAAAAATTGAGATATAAATTTTATTCTATGAAAACTTAATAAAAAAATTCAGCAATAGGTAGGTTAGGTACCTTGAAAGATGATCTTAAATCTTCCAACCTTAGCCAGGCTACATCTCCGTTACAATCGGTTAAACACATCACCGGACCCATTCTGCCCCAGTATACATCTTTTTGCGAACACGAGCTCGGAATGCTACATTTTTTGCATAGGTCGTTATACTTATGTTCTGTAAAAATGAAATTTTAATTAAACCATCGAACTGATGGATAAACGATGAATTTATTAATGACAAAATTTCGCATACTTAGTTTGCGATCGACTTGAAAATCAGGAGACCAAGGACCAGGTTTACAAGAAGGACCAAAAAATTCACTCAACGATTTAATTCGATTTTCGAAAACGGTCAACTGTGGA
This sequence comes from Trionymus perrisii, assembly GCA_900050545.1. Lineage (NCBI taxonomy): Eukaryota > Metazoa > Arthropoda > Insecta > Hemiptera > Pseudococcidae > Trionymus > Trionymus perrisii. Next base: position 2,477 of record FIZV01047100.1, on the reverse strand, counting down.
TTACATTCTTCGGTTACGACGGAATCTTCGAAATACTGTAAAAAAAATACATACACGTCATTTCGTTACCAATAATTAGTCACATTTTGACTTTAAACGACACAATCAAATTGGCCTATAAAAATAGAAAAACCCGCATCAGCGACTTATCTAAGCCAGTTTACACGCGCAATTATTATTTAATTTTAGACTCTGTCAGTAGTTTTTATTTTCTGTCGAGTCATAATGACAATCTTTTTTTTTTTCACCTGCGAGAATCCCTCGGACCAATCATTACGCATCCAGCCATTTTCATCGAAGCCAGGATGGCATAAACGCTTGCCTCGTAAATCAGCCAACGAATTAATTTCTTCTAAATTCGAAACCACCACGACCATTTCAAATTCGTATCGTTCTGAAATAAAAACGCAAAATTCGCCAGAATTAATAAGATAATAATATGCGAGCGTAGGTGGAGCGAACCATTACGAAAAATACTAACGATCGCGAAGAAATTGAAATTCATTGGTAACGACCAAGTCATTAATAGTTTTATTATTCATAATGGAACCTATTAATAAATCTTCGGCTTTAAATATGCCAAAATCGGCTTTACCGCTCATTAGGAACTGTAGGCATCTTAATCTGCAAATTAACAAGTCGTGAAATATTCTGCAAGTACTCGATTGGTCTTGAAAGTGAATTTTATCCATCTCGAGATAGCATCGTTTGACCTTTAAACTCACCTATCGACGGCGAAAACACATTTTATCCTGTGTTTGGTGCTTTTCTCCAAAGTACTGCATTGCTTTTGCAGATGAACGCGATCGCTTGGAGTTGAAACCAGGCAGAAGTTCACTGTAAGTAAAAAATAAACACGAGGTGATTACAAAGTTGAGGTTTTAATTAAAATTTAATTTATCAAATCGAACAAAAAAATATGAGAAATTTTTTAAATAATTTTCTTTTGATGCGACGTTTACATATTCTCTCTTTTTTTCTTTCAAAATGATACACAACACATAGGTAGGCATAATAGGTAGGTGACTACCTATGTCCGATTGTCCAATAACGAAGGAAAAAACCCAGGTGAATCATCCACGTAGGTACTATAGGTACGACAACTTTACAAGCAATAAATTTATTGCAAGTATCTGATACCTCTTCGTGAAGACGAAGGAAGGTACGTCAATCGACATCGCGAAGACACACAATGCCAAACACTCGTAGTATTTCTTTCTACGAAATAAACGCTTCTCGAACTCGATACCTGACGATGACGATTAATTTTCTCGAAATAAGAAAAAATAACAACAAGGTCGCGAATATAATTACGATCATTTTTACAGAATAATGATACTACGAAAGAGAAGAATAGCATGACAATGATATCTACACTATTTACATCTATAGGTAGGTTAGGTTAGGTACCTACCTATGTCTGTTCACTAATTTATCTGGCAAGTGACAACTTCCAAATAAAAATCTGCAAATGTCAAGCATTAACTGCGCTGTCAAAAAGGTTCTGAAGAATTTAAGTAGTCTCTAATGAGTTTGTCATCGTGCCGAGTTCGAGGAGAGATGTTCTATTTTCAAAGGAATTTTGAATTTTGATTTTCTCAAGTCAGGTACACCCTTTGAATTATTTCTCGACTTCCTAATTCGTTTTGAAGTATCGACTTTTTAGTTTTTGGACGAAAACTAATTTTAACATGTTCTGTATGGCAAAGATGACGAGAGATTGTTAAAAGGTACCGCAATGCGTTTCGAATATGTAAATTCGTATCGAAAAAAATTGTAGGTAACGTATGAATTGGAGATGTTTTCAAATTCATATTTCTGGTAGTTTGTGCTTCGTAAAGAATTTCCAAGATGAAAATTCTGTGTAAGAATTTCTGAGATTTTAGCGAAAATTTAGTGAAATAATTTCTTGGATTTCATAAAAATTTCTTTGAAAGAAATGAGATTTTTTGAAGTGCTGGCTATAAAGAGTAAAAATTTGAAAAGCTTGTAAAAGTGGTGTTCAATGTTCCATGAGTCGAATTTTTAATTTTCGCATGGGATTATTTTAATCAAATAATTATAATTTGTGAACAGACATTTTCAGAAAAATAAAAAAAAATTAACTTTTAAACAATTTAAAAACTGAAATTGAAGAAAAATTTCTAATTACTCGTAGAATTAAAAAAAAAAAATTTTTTTGATTGTTTTGAAGTGGTTTTATTGAGACTCCAAATTTGTTTCTTTTGATAGGTATATTTTGAAGTTTGTACGTGGATGTGATGGAGGAAGATTTGTTTAATATTACCGATTTCTAAAAATTCAAAAATTTTGAAGAATTTTGCAATTTTTAAAAATTTTTAGTTTTAAAAAAAATGACAATTTAAAAAAATTTGAAGATTTGTCAGTTTTTGGGAAAATTACAATTTTAAAAAAAATATTTTTAATATGTAATTTCGTAATTTTTGTAGAATGAATAATTTTTTTGAATTTAGAGA
>FIZV01047098.1:0-10559 GCA_900050545.1 Trionymus perrisii | reverse complement strand
TGTTGCCAAAGCGAACAAGGGGTGAAAAGAATCCCAATTTATGGGGATATTAATGATTTTTCCGAATGAAAAAATGTCCGTTGGTTGAAAAAAAAACAAAATGTATCCCTCTCACCTCTCAAATTTTCGGTAAAATCACAAAAACAGTGAAATTTTGACGAAAATTTGGTGTTTTCAAAGGTCAATAACTCCACAATAAAGGGGTTTAGGGGTGTCGTGTATATAGTATTCTTTGCTTGTATTGGTCAGTAGAATACGTGGTTTTTTTCGGCAGTTAGGTCCGGACCACCCTGTATAATCGGAGTTACTTACATTTAAAACTATAACGGTACACTCGAGTTGTTCGTTAATGCTCAAAATGGCGCCATCGTTACCGAAAACGCCGGTATAGTTGGGAGCAGAAAAAACGGTCATAAGACCGTTTTTGCCTATGACTTCGTAACCTTTTCTCATCACCTATAAGTACATAGAACGCATTGAAACGAATGTAAACGTATTCCAGGTTTGAAGTTTTGAGTTTCGATGTGAAGTTAGAGTTACGTTCGTTGGTACATACTTCGTGAGCTCGAACGATTAGGCTCATTTTCATTCTTTTTAGAAACTCGTGTATTATGTCGGTTCCAAATCTGTAAGAAATTGCTCTCGCCGAGTTATCGGCCCAGCCAATGGGTCCCTGAAAGTTGATATCTTAACTTGGAATTTACGAAATTGCGAATGTGGTTAATTAATTTTCAACCAACTTTGTCAGGATCGGACCAGACAAGATCGCACAGAAGACCGGTTACCGGTGTAGTAATAGGTCGTTGTATTTTACGTATTTGATCGAAAGTTTTCAAATGCGGACTTAGACCACCGTGAATGCAAAATATCTTCTCTCCTACGATAGCGGCGCAAGGTAAGCAATCGAAATATTCGCCGAAATGTAACCATAAACTTTTATTGAATCTCGTTACACCTATTGAAGACAAACGCTGATTGGAATAATATCGACAATGTGTTTGCAGAGAAGTAAGACTTAGTCGAGTAGATTTGTACCTACATTCGACGAGGAATCCGTAATTTTCGTTGACCGGATTACTTTCGTGGTTTCCGCGCAGCATGAAAAATCTATTCGGATATTTCACTTTGAAAGCCATCAAAAGACATATGCATTCGATGGAATAATTACCCCGATCGATATAATCGCCTAAAAACAGGTAATTAGCTGCCGGTGGATATCGACCGCATTCGAATATCCATAGTAAGTCCAAAAATTGACCGTGAATGTCACCTGCGGTATAAAGGGATCGTGATTAAGTTTATATACCTATGAAAATGGCTTCGCAATAGCGTCATTACCGCATATATTTAACGGCGGACTTAATTCTAGAAGCATAGGTTGATTCATTGTGATATCCATACATTTGTCGATCAACAAGTGTATCTCATCCAATGTCAAAAGACACTGTTTATCGAAATCTGCCGGTCTCGAGCTGGTTTTCGTTTGCTCTGGAAAATTGCATAAATTTCGAATACTTAGCCGCAATTAATTATTAGGTATCTAACACTACCGCTAACGATGATTTCGATTGTTATTTATTTTCAGGATGTTGAGGAGGCCAAGTAGATGGCATATATAGTTCACCTCAGATTCCGAGATAACAGATTATTCGCAATTCGATACGACTATCAATAGTCTATAGTGTAAGTATCCAACTAAATTTCTATCTTATCCGAGTTTTGTTTACGAATTTAGATGAAAAATCGAACGTGTAACGAGGGACAATTTTAGCTCTATTCGTTAAACGATAATAACTAATACGACATTACCGCGAAACAAGGAACGGTTATCTTCATCGGTTAATTTTTGTATAACGGAGTCTTCAACTTCGCCGCTGCTCATCTTTGAACTGGAACGCAAACGGGAACTTTTCTTTTTGCGATCTTCATTCATTTAAATTTACTAGTTTGAACATCCGGAGAGAAAAAATCAAAAATAAAGAATTTCGTTTGTTTGTATTTTGTGACAACATTTTGCGCGCCGGTCGTTTCGAAAAGTAAATTCCACTCGACAGCCAATGATAACTTGAGAAAAATGTTTTTTCGCGTGCTCAGTTGTGTGAGCTAAGAATGATATGAAATTTGATTACAACTGCCAAACTTCGCATGAACTTTCTTTAGGTTCATTCTAATAAGGTAGTGGAGAATTTCTATAAAAATTGATTCAGTCTTGAGAGGTGTGATGCAGTTACGAAAAATCCAAACTTCCATTTACAGAATAAAATAAAATAACTTTATAATTATATTGAAACGTGCATTTGTATTTTGGCAGGTGTATTGTCACTTTTCGGATGAGATATGTCCGTGAAATTTATTACAAGCATTCGCACATTTACACGAAATCGTGAGCTATTTCAAGGTTCGCGCTTCACGAAGACGGCAAGAGTATTTGTTTGGAAGAGATCCTCGAGATATCTATTCGCATATAGTAAGTTATTTATGAAAATATTATTTAATTATTAGAGAATGTCGATGCGATGATACGATGATCGTATTTTATAATTAAAGCTACACCTGCCTAATAATCGTTCATTTTACGATGGGTAATTCGAAAACTCGTTAGGGTATTATAATCCAAATAACACGTATTATTATTAATTAAGTACTCGCGGTCATCGTCGTATCTTATATGTATCTACAAAAATATAGAGTATCTAACTATTCAATTACAATCAATCAGACTGCGAAGAGTGAAGTTATATTGCACTTTCAAGATTATACTCGAAAGTAATTCACCGGCAATCTACGCCTCAGTACTTTCCATTATGTATTTAAAATATGCTATTAGGTAAAATAATTATTTAAAAAGTAAAATAATCAAAATTATAATTTTTCATGCGAATAGCTTGTATGTTTCCTTCGCTGGCAACACTGCCTCGGCACGTTGTACGCGTTTGGTAAACATACAGAACCCACCCATTCGTCGTCGCCGGTTTAACCACCGTCATCAGCTGTTTGTTTACTCCTCGCGTGCTTCTTTCCTTCGGACCCCGATCCTTGTTTTCATTAGAGTGCTTTTTATTTTTTATCAGTTGTAAACTGTAGTGTGTCGGTTTCAGGTGTTAACTCAATCGTGTACCGGTGTGCTTGCTGCAATGCGTCGATTAATTCGGATATAGATGCACATTACTAAAGGGATAAAACAGTATGCAGAGATACAGCGATTTTTCCGCTTTCGTAAGTACCTATTATTACCCTACGATTTGCTGATTTTTGGTGAGAGTCCCTGCTGAAGTAATCGTGTTTCAGTTTCAGTGTTCCTAATGCTAGTGATTTATCACTAAATCTAGTGCTTTTTTGGTCGAGGGAAAAAAATAGTGATAAATCTAGTGTTATGGCCAAATCTAGTGATCCTTTTCTACAATTTAAATGAATTAGATCATTCATTATCAGTTGATGATGAAATGAAAATTTAAGATTCTTTTTTTTCGAATATTTTACACATTATCATTACAGGAAAAAGTTGTACTAATGCGAATTTATGAGTACAACGTACGTAATAATCTTGGCAGTTGGCAATCAAAATTTAAAAACACTAAGAAAAGTTGAAATTTTCTCTAGTGATTTTTTTTTTGAGGTAAATAGTGATTTTTGGCGATTATCGTTTGGCAACGCTGTTCGGTTTCGGTATTGTGACGAGCTTATTAGTGTTGATGTCATGTAATTGAATGCATTTTTGCACTTTTTTCTCGAGATTAGAATATAGGTAATCGAATAGTGGACATAACGAATACCCGTTGTGGTTGTAGGTTTATCGCTATGGTCATAGTGATAAAACACGCGTGTGTATTGCCATATATACCCAACTGGTCGTATTCGATCAACATTTTCATAGTGTATATAGCTCGTAAAATCATTATAATAAGGAACTGCAGCCTATTAATGTCGCGATTATTGCAAAAAATGGTAACGTCCGTCGAAGCTTATTGAGCTGGTTCGAAGTTGAAAATACCTATTCCATTTCGGGTGTTTTCTCGTTCTGTTCTCTTGGTCGAGATAGACGAAAGATACTTACAAGGAAAATGTGTTGATTGGAGTCTGTGAAGTATGTTTTCGTTACGCTATTATGTAAATATTTTTCAAAAACTATACGCATCGTGTGTATAGGGAACTAAATATACCGAAGACGGTTGATTCGTTATAATCACGTTAATTTCATAGGTCACGGTTAATTATTATTGCATCGTGTATTATTATAATACCTATACCTAACTCGACTTTTCGACGAATTGTCGCGGTTTTTTTCCCCGTTGTTTTCTGAGGAACAAAGATTTTTTTTTTCGTTTCGAAAATTACGAGTTGGTATCTATCTACGTAAGTAGGCAGTGTAATAAATTTGAAATTTTTTACCAGTTGTGGTCGAAGTAGCTACGTAAAGTTGAAAAAAGTGCGAAATTTGCCGTATGGTAGTATAATAATTAATTACCGGTGTCTCGAGTTTTTAATTCACTGAACAGGATAATCAAGTTGTTGTTATTCAAACTACAGTAACCTTGCGAAGAATTTAATACCAGAGGTTTTCTGTACGTATTGTATACTTCCTTTTGTTCTCGCTGTGCTCGTACATTTTTTGTAAATCGAATTCTCGTGTTCTAAGGCGAATTGGACCTAACGAATGAATGTGCACCTACGATGGACTCCAATCTATACTGTTGTACCTTGCAAGTACGAGTATTTTGTGGACATACCGTATACGAAGGCAGAATACTTATCTAATTTGACGGACGTACGACACACTGTTGTACGAAGCAAAATTACAGAAAAAGAATTTACTAGTTATAAAGTATAATTACGGTAATTTCGACTCGTACTTCTAGAAGATTGAAGATAGTACCTAAATAGTAAGTACAGGTGCGGTGATGCGGCGGCGTCGTGGCGTGTGAAACAAAGTACGCGTATATCTGTCGGCACCTCGAATTTCGCTAATAATGCGTAACCTTGAGGATATATATGGGCCGTGAAAAAGCTCTAGAATAAATTTCGCTACTTGACGGGCATCTGTGAAGCGGAAAATACTGTCGTTCGTGTCGAGCATTCAGATCGAGGAGCAGATTTCTTTACCCAAATGGATGAAAATTTATTGGGTCACACCGCGCCGCGCCGTACGGTCGTAGCGACGAAAGTGACGCGGCGCAAGACCGACGTACAGTGCACGCGTTTTGTAATAAAATGACTCGGTGAAATACGTATTTCAAAAATATAAACCGCATTATTGGAATATTATTACATACATCCGAAGATGGCGGATTCGTTGGGCCAGTGGACCAGCGACTAACCTAATTATCGCATTGTTCTCAGGACACCCAGTGGCGAGTTGGCTTCGTCGACGTGAATTTCTCAAAGTTTGCTCATTTAGACGTTGAATTTTGCAGACAGCGATGGAGCTGAGGAAGCAGTCACTGGTCAGTGTGCCTCTGTCTGTGTCTTACGAAATAACTACTCGTGTTTCATCGGCCACCCAACACCCAACTCTTGCAGAACAAAACCTCGGACGACTTCCAATATGGACTGGACACGATGAACGATGCGATATGACGTGATGGAGATGGAGAAATTACACTGTGTGTGTACTTTGTTTGAGGGATTCCTCGCGTATGTGTACACTGTACATGATTACGCTTTTATCGCGATAACCTTGACGTAATCGTTTCCTGTGTGTGCTACGCTGTCGCCGAGTCCAGTTTTGTATATTTTGATTAATACCGAAGCTCGCCAGTTCATCATCGAGGTTGATGAATTTGCAGTTGGACCATGTGAATAGTGGCCAATTAACTAGCAAAATTCATCCGATTGTTTTAGTCGACCTCTAAAACAAAACTCGTGCGATGTGGATTGAATTATAGGCCTAGAACGTTTCGAGATGATTTATTAAATTCGAAGATGTTGAAAACGAAATTCAGATTGGAGATGGATGAAAAATCGTAATTTGAGTTTTCGAAAACGCGAAATATCGCGAATTTTAAATCAGGGGTACTACCGAAAAAGCATATTCTTGAAGACATGTCTTCAAAAATTTTTTTTTTTGTGGGGGAGTGCATTTTTTCAGAAATCACAATCGAACTCTGAAATCCCTCAAAATTTACAATTTCAGAAAATCATTGGATCATTAAAAAAAGAAATTTTTAAAAATTTATTAATTTTTAGAAATGTGACAATTTTTGAAAAAGTAATTACTTTCTAAAGTTCAACAATTTTTGAAAATTTTATAATTTTTCTGATTCAGAGAAAATTTGACATTTTTTTTGAAATTCACAATTTCAAAAAATTATTAGATCATTAAAAATTGACAATATTTAAAAAAAAATCAAATTTTGGAAAATTTTTCAATTTTTTAAATTTAATAATTTTTAGAAATTTGGTAATTTTTGAAAATGTAATGACTTTTTAAAATTCAACAATTTTTGAAAAATTAATAATTTATGTGAATCAGAAAATTTTATAAAATTCAACTTTGAAAAACTAATATTTTTTTTCAATTCAAAGCAATTTTTTTACATTTTCAAAAACTAGTTATTGAATTGACCAAATTGCAAATTTTCTAAAAATTATTAAATTTTCAAAAATTCTTATTTTTTTTGAATTTTTAAAAATTGTAGTTTTCTCAAAAACTGAAAATTTTTCAAAAATTATTGAATTTTTACAAATTGCCAACTTTTTAAAAATTGCTGATTTTTTTTTAAATTCTACAATTCATAAAAATTATTGATTTTACAAAAATTACGGAATTTAAAAAAACATAATTTTAAAAAAATTGTATTTTTCTCAAAAACTGACAAATTTCCAAAAATTTTTGAATTTTTAAAAATCTTAAAATTTTTAAAAGATGCGTTTCTTAAAAATTGAAAATTCTTCAAAAATTATTAAATTTTTAATAAGGCAGTAAATTTACGAAATTTTAAATTTTCAAAAATTGTCAAATTTTTATTACCTGATGCATAAACTACCATTTTTTTTAGGAATATTAAAAAATCCCCCTCCCCCTTCCGCCCACATACCTTCAAAATAATTACGTATATCAACAGAAAAAAAGCTAGAGTTCCAATAAAACCATAATATGAAAAAAATACAAATCATTTTTTTGCTTTTCATTTTAATTATTTAAAAAAAAAAATCTAATTAATTTTTCTGGCAATTACCAATTTTTAAATGGTTTATTAGTTCAAATTTTTAAAAATTTTTGTCCATAAATAATTATAGGTACTTAATGTTAATTGATTAAAATTGATCGCAAGTTTAGCAATTTTTAAAATTTTCAAATCCCCCCCCACCAAAAAAAATTATAGAAGCTGTACTTGTATACCCACACTGAAATTTTTATAATTTTTCAGATTTCATTGAATTTTTCAACTATGAAATTATCTTAAAACTATTCAAAATTTAAAATTTTTGAAAGGTAGAATTTAAATTTTGTTCATTTTTAGTTATCTACGTAATGGGTAATTAATTTTTGAAGTGAGATTAATTTTTTAAATTCTTCGAAATTTCCAAAAAAGTTTGAAAAATCACTTGTTGTCATTTTCAAGATTTCACCAATTTTTTAAAACTGAAATTAAATCATTTTTTAATTTTTTTTTTTTAATTAAAATTTTTTCAAATTGATTTCTACAACATTTAAAATTGAGGTTAGGAAATAGGGAAAAAATAAAAACGAGAAATTTAAATTTTTGATTAATTTTTAAAATAGGGTCAATTTTTTAAATTCTGCCAAATTAAAAAAAAATTACCTAAACGAAAGGTCAATTTGAAATTTGATTTATGCTCGGAGTTTAAAACATTTAAAAAAAAAAAAAAATTTCAATTTCCAAGATTTGACAAAACTTGAAACTGGCGATACTAAAATTTTGATTCATTTTTGAAATTTGATAAGATTTTCAAATTCTATCTCTAAATAAAATTTGGAGTTTTTTGAGGTGTTTTAATCTTCAAACAAATTATAAAGTTGAGATAGTTTCTGACTTTTATATTCAGAAGAAAAAAAAAGCTTATGATTTTCAAAAAATTCCAATTGAATTTTTTTATGTTATCAATTGAGAACTTTATTGATAATTACAAATGAGCGTAATATTTACTAAAGAATATTAAAAATTAGCCAAAGCAAAGCGTGGCCTGGTCTGCTAGTAATAATATATAAATAGAAGATATATTCTGTTTTCGTTTAGAAATTTTGGTTTTGCTGGTAGAGCCCCCCTGCCTTTTTTTTTTTACCACAGACTCGCAAACTGATTTTGGTATATGAACTCGTTTGAAGGATGGAGGTTGAGTTTTTTTCCCCCCTCGAATTCCAAATTTCATTAAAGCAAAACGCTTCAAGCCCTCCCAAGCCAAGGGGCAGACATCGAAGGTGCAAAGAAACAAAGAAGCTAAAGTAATTAATGAGGTGTGTATTTTACTTTCAATTCAATTCTCCAAAATTTTTCATCCGTAGAAATGGGATAAATGCCTAAGCTCGAAGATTGGACAACGAGACATCGAGCCATTCGCTCGCACTTACGTTGGCCAGGCCCTGAAAAGGCCATCTTATCGGTCTTCGCTACCACTTACCAGCCACAGCCAGTGGCTTACGATGACATTCCGATATTGGAAACATGGAGCTGGCCGATGACAATAATTAGAATACTCATTGCGGCTAGCGCGGCGCGGCGCGGCGTGCGTCCAACGGTACATAGATAATATGTACATTATCGAGGTGAAACTAGGCGATGCGACGAAAGGATGGTGATAATTATCCAGCGGCGCGGTACATCGATGACAGATTATCGACTTTCGGGTGCAAACTACCTTGAAATTATTTGGTCTGCGCGTAATGACTCTGCTATACCATAGGCCATCGAAGAGTCGAGCAGCGGCGCGGCGCGGCGTGGCACAGAGTGGGCAATTAATGGCGTATCTAATCAAGTCGAAGTCGAAGAACGTGATAGCGAACCGACCGGACCGATTAAAAATTCCTCGAGCGTGCCTTTGTGGAATAATTAAATTGCGGCGCGTACTGCAGTTCTTCTAGTTGACCCCAAATATTGCGAGAAATTAGCGCCAACGACGCGACGCGACGCGACGCGACGCGTCCGTTGAGGCGTTGATTGAAAATACAAAAGGGATGGCTGGCGTCGGCGTGTGAAAATTTCTCGATCGAAGAACCAGAACCAGTTGTCGCGTCGTTGCAGTCGTTGCACATTGCGTCGTAGTGGAGATTCCAAGCAGACCAGTCGCCTGCAGGGTCGATGAAAATAGCTACCTACCTATATAGCCGAGTTTTTACATAATCATCGGCATTCCAACTTCCAACTCGATCGACTGTAATGTAACGCGAATCGCGTGGTATAGGCTCGTATCAGAAGCTTGACGTCGCATTCGGATCATCGATCGATCAAATTTTGGCCACAGCTCAATCTGGACTGCTGCGGTGGAGCGATGATAATACGAGTACGTAGAATACAACGGCAAAACGACCGGTTAACTGAATTTGGTAAATACCTTAGCCACGTTCAATGTACTGTTAACGAGCATCAAATTGACATATCGGCGACGGAATAGCCAGTAAGAATGATACTTTCACTGTGGCATTGAAATTCTACCATAGGTAGAGGTACGTGGTGTGGCCAGTTGCTAACGACTATGATTAATATATACTTACGAATGGAAGATGAGCGAGGATTAAGGCGAACCTACATCAAATTTTACTCGGCTCGACCGAAAACCGGTTAAATAGTTGGAAAATTTCGATCATGTACGTAGAGTAGGCAGTAGGCACACTGGAAGCTGGACTTGGACTTGTTGTGGTTACACATTCCACCAAATAAACTTAATCTAGGCATAATGTAAATGAAAGTTCCTTATTTTTGATGATAAATCACGTTCGCTCCGCTGGGCCGATTTCCTTGACATTTGGGCAAGACGAAGAGGAGTTGAGCGCGATTACGAAGATTTAAATTCTTTAAAACTTTTTTAAAAAATGTAAAATAATTCAAAAAATTTATCAAACTTCAGAAATAGGTATATTAAAATTTAAAAATTATCAGTTTCAAGTTTCGACAAATCTTGGAAATTAAAATGGTAGTTGAATTTTGAGCATTAAAGAAAAAAAAACAACTCTCAAGATAGACTGGAATTTTAAAATTGGCTTAGAAAATTTGTCAATTTTAGAAAGTTTGTCAAGTTTGGAGAATTTGTAAATTTTGGAGAATTCGTAAATTTTAAAAAATTTGTTAATTTTGGAGATTTCATTAAATTTGAAAAAGTTTTCACATTTTGAGATTTTGTCAATTTTGGAAAATACGCCAATTTTGGAAAGTTGTCCATTTTGGAGAATTTGTCAGTTTGAAAAATTTGTTAATTTTGGAAAATTTGTCAATTTGGAAAGTCTGTCAATTTTGAAAAAGTTTACAATTTTGGAGAATTTGTAAATTTTGAAAAAATTGTTAATTTTGGAGAATTTGTCAATTTTGAAAAAGTTTTCAATTTTGGAGAATTTGTCAATTTTGAAAAATACGCCAATTTTGAAAAGTTGTCCATTTTGGAGAATT
>FIZV01047085.1:0-15572 GCA_900050545.1 Trionymus perrisii | reverse complement strand
TTAAAAAAAAAAAAAAAAAAAAAAAAAAAACTTAAAAATTTTTCAAACAAACATTTTTTGAAAACATTTCGGTGTTTTTCGTATTGAAGTTTCCATTTTACAATAAAATTGTCAAAAAGCTTTAAAAAAATGAACGAATTCTCAAAAAAAAAAAAAAATTGGCAAAAGTTACAAAATTCGAAAAAAATTAAAAATTTACACATTTCTTAAAATTGAATCCCCAATTTAAAATTTTTAAGAAATTGTGAGATTAGATTTTTGAAAAAATTATAAAAAATATAAAGAATTGCAAAATCACATTTTTAAAAAAATATTTATTTTTAAATTGCCGAATTGAAAATTTAAAAATATTTGCAATTTTTTATATTTAGAAAATTTGTAAGTTAAAGATTGGAAAATTAAAAAAAAGTATTTCCTCAATTACAAAATTTTGCAAAAAGTTGAAATTCTTTAAGAAATTTTTGCCAAAATTCTTAATTTTGCATCACCTTCAAATAACACTTTTAAAATTGACAAATTAAACAAATTTTAAAAAAATATTTCTTGCAATATTCGTAAAAATTGAAAAATTTTGATTAAAAAAATATGTATTCGACATTTTCTATTTGTGAAATTTTTGTGGAAACTGAAAGTTTTCAATCATTATTTTTTTTTAATTTTGCAAATTTGAATTCGAAAAATTTTTGCAAAATTTGAAAATTCGTTAATTTCTGTACCTACAGTTCTACACACACACCCAAAATTGACAAAAAATTTAGAACTGGAAATTGCAAGGAAAGTTTGCAAATTGGAAAACTTTCAAAAGATATTTAATATTCGCCAGTTTTTTAAAATTTGTAAAAACTAAACATGGCAAAATTGCAAATGTTTTGAAAAATTTCGTTTTTACATTTACAAAGGAATTTGAAAATATCAAAAAGAACTTTGAACGTTTTTTTTCCAAAATTCTCAAAATTGCGTTGCATAAAAATTGGCAATTAATTTTTTTTTTATATTTATAATTTTTAATTTTTGAAAAAAAGTAAAGATAAAAATTTCCCTAATCCGTAGTTTTTTGAAAGATTTGTAAAAATTGAAATTACCTATTTAGGCCTAATTCATGTTTTTTTCATTTCCAATAAAAATAAAAATTGTAATGAAAAGTTCCCAACTGGAAAAATTTTTTAATTCTAAAAAAAAAAAATCATTCAAAAATGTTCCACTGCCTATACGTCAAAAATAAGTTACAAAAATTTTAGAATTGCCCAATCGGAAATTTACAAAAGATATTTTCAATTAGGTAGGTATTTCTCATGAGTTCTTGATTTTCTTACTTTATAAAACTAAAATTTTCATATAGCAAAAAAAAAAATCAAAAAACTTCAAAAATTGTTTTTTGAAAAATATCAGTACCTAATTTTGCATTGATGAAATAATTTTAAAATAAGAAATTGTAATTATTATAAAAATATTTTAAATTTTGCACAAGAAAAAAAATTGCGAAAGTTTGACTACCTGTACCTACAGAATTGAATAATTTTTACAAAATAGGTATTTGCAAATTTTAGAAGGAAAAATTTTTGAGAAATATTTGCAGTTTAGTACTTGAAAAAAAAAATTACAAAAACTGAAAAATTTCAATCATTTTTGTGTTTTGAACCATTTTTACAAAATGTTGACGAATTCAAGTTTTTTGCTCATTTTATTTATTTTTTAAGAATTTTACATTATGTTAGCATTAGTCGTGTATGAAAATCCGAAAGGAAAAATTACATCTATTAGGAAAGCATCATCTCGTTATCCAAATTCATTAAAGCGCGCCCTTTAAAGTCGACCAAACAATGGATTCGCTTCTAAGTTGGACCCATGATGGACAAAGGCCATCCCTTAGCAGTCTTATTTCATCTCTTTGTATTTTATTTTACATCTATTATGTATTGTATCCCTCATGTTTTACAAAATTTATCTTTGTTTGGCCTTTTTAATTACCCGACAAAAATATTAATTTAAAGAACGTTAATCCTATAGTACGATTCGTTTAACCATCCGATGCAATTAACACGTCAACTCTCTAATGAACTTTTCAATTTAAAATTTTCCCCTCCAAATTCATCGGGTACATTTTAAAATACAAAGTTAAAGAACTACAAATACGTAGCCTACGTAAACCTTGACTCGTCAAAACTGTTATGGTGAAATCTTGGTCGCGAAAAGCCCCTGGCAATGAGAGAAATATTTTTTTCAAAAATACACCCGAGCAAGGTGAAATCGCATAGATGGGTTCAAATCACCCTGCAAGCCTCCGACTAACATAACTGTTGCGAGGAGTTATCCTAGGTCACAAACCTATCGAAATTGTGATCGTGGCCTAAATGAATCATGCCGAGAATTTATAGAGAATTATGTAAAAAACCGAGCGATCGCGTCGACAATATAAACACACTTTTAAGGGAGACAATAGGCTAAAAATACTCGCGTACAACACCCTAGAAACATGCAGTAAATTTTTTTCAGCAAAACTATCCGAAGAGAATTTCTGAGAGAAAAACCAACCAAAAAGCGAGCTCTAAAGTCGTACCCATAAATGGTTAAATGTGGTACCTACTAAAAAATTACCTTGAAATAATACATATGCCTCTAGTACACAATTTGCCTGCCACGAAGTGATTTGGCGAAAAGAAAAAATTACCAAGTGAAAACACCCGGAGTAGGCCCTTTATTAAGAATGTATGAGGTCAGTATGTGACGTAACGAAAAATCATCTATTTCAAGTAGCGAGAAGTGTCTGGCCGCTATTTAGGGTTACAGTGCTCAGTTGCGATAGCTGCGAAAAGAACGAGTTTTATTTTTTCGAATACAGGTGAAGTAGAATTCAATTTTTGCATTATTATTAAGTTTAATTTACAACTTGTTGGTTTTCTCAATTCGTTATTTCGCGTTTTTCTTTAATTTTCTTCAATTTAATTTTTTTAATCACTTTTTCGTTTCTGTATAAAAGCTGCACAGTAAGTTTGTAATTTTTTTTCCCAATCTAAAACTCCTTCAAAGTGTTGCTTGAAAAGCTTATTTTTTCCTTCGAACTGTTTACTACTAAAAATGAACATTCGCGTTTAATTCGATTCGATTATGACGAGCTCGGAAAAAGGCTACGGTGTTCGCGAGTTCATGTATCTCGTGATAAGCGTGAAATAAATGCGGAATTAAACAAAAAAGGAAATGAGCCGGCTTTAATATAAATGCAAAGCGAATGTGTTTCAATTCCCTGTAGAGATGATGGAAAACCACATACTACCGATACAATAAGTACCATATTATTAACATTACAATATACAGCGTACTTCTATTCTGGTACATGCTCCGTATTGTAATCGCTCGCAAAACCCATAAGTTTTCCCAATTGACTTATATTTCTCGTATACATTACAAGCTTTATCAGTGACTAATTTTTTGCCTAGTTAATGAGACGAAGGTACTCTCCTTGGAGATTTTCACTGATTCAAGAGTGAAATTCGTGATGATTTTATTTTTTTTTGATCTAGGAATTCGTTTCGAATATGTTTCGACTTTCGAGCATCTAGGAAAATATAACAGATTGACAATAAAAAAAAAAAAAATTGTAAATTAAATTTTTTAAATATTTGTAGTAATTTTTGACATATTAGGTTCGAAAAGATCGAAAATAAATAACAAATTGACCAACTTTTAAAATAAGTTTCTAAGGGTGTTTTACGTGAAATTTTCTTCTCGAAAAAAAACCGCTGCATTTCTCATTAAAAAAAAAATCCACCAGAGTAAATTTCGTCAAAGATTATCTCATTCATAAAATATCTACCTATTCGCGAGGTGGCCAAGACATTTGCTCTCCACTTCATTACATAATTTTGAAACTCGACGCTGCGTCATTTTAAAAATACGAAGCATCGTTGCCAATTTTTTTCACACCGATATTAGGAGCTATTGACTGTATTTTATAACTGTCGACTTTGCTTCTACGAAATATTTCCAAACACAACGATAAAAATAGTATTTATACCTATCGTACGTACTATAATTTTTTTCGGGTGAAAAGCTCTAAAAATTTATATTTGATACATAATGTTGCAATGAAATAAATTCCTCATTTAAAATATGCCTCGAAATAATTATTTTCTTTTTTTTTTTCAAATGGACAAAACAGAAATTGCTGAAAATTTTTAAAATTATCCTCAATTTAGTTTTTACTGAAAAAAATTTAAATTGTTTCATAAAAAATTTAGATAAAACTAGCACCTAGTTTTTTTTTCATGTCACTGATTTTTAAATTTTCGACCTTGCTTTGGAGGAGGAGGGAGTGGGTAATTTAATCTAACTAAGAAGAACGAGTCGCTGTATTTATGTTTAAAAAAATCGAAAAATATACAAAATTGATAAAATTTTCAAACTTGAAACTCTATTAACTACGAAATCTTCACTTAGAAACGAAATTTCATACCCCTTCACCTTGCTAAATTTTTGGTGAAAAAAATAAACATTTGAAAGAAAAACAGCATAAAATTAAACCGCGTAAAAATACAAAAATATCAAAATAGGTACGTTGTGTGACTTCGTCTCTTTCCCCAAAATGGAAAAAGAGAATCACGTTGTCGAAGACACGAAAACGAATAGAAAATGCGAAATATAAGAGACAAAATAACAACCCTTTTTATTGTACTTTTTCTTATAACAACGTACGAATAATCTTACATGAAAAAAAGAATAATTTACTACTGCTCGAGTACTGATTAATGATGAGGGTAGTTGTTCCTTATAGTACCGGATCGCGACTAATTAAGCACCTACGTGTGCTGTCCAACTCGAACCTCTCATCGTTCGGTAATACCGTTATAGAATTCGGTGATTCAACTGTACTTTTTTAATCGTGGAATTTTCCTATTTTTTTCATATGTGACAGTTGCAATGCATATTAACCTAACAAATCATTTTTTTTTTGGGGGGGGGGGTTGAATCGGTTTGACCTTTCCGATTGAGGCGATGGGGCGAGTGGTAATTTTAGGCATTTTCAATCCGAACGAAAACAATGATTCAATCAGAAAAGAACTTGAAACGAAATTCTTCAAAAAAATCTTACATTTTGAAAAAAAAAAACATTTTGAAATCAAACTTCGAACGAGAAAAAACTTAAAATGAAAATCTTTTTAAAAATCTCGCAATAAAATTTTTTTAGAACAAAAAAAATTTAAAAATCTATTTTAAAATCAAAATGACCTAATTAATACACCCTAAAAAAATGAAATGAAATAAAAAATTACCTCTCGTCAAACTTTTAACTAGGAGAAGTCTTTAAGCAAAAATCTCGAAAAAAAGAAATCAACGTTAAGAAAATTTTTCATCAAGATTTTAATTCAACTCCTGTGCGGCTAAATGTTACTATTATAACCGATTGCCTTATTATTTCTCAAATAAAAATTCAAACAACATTAAAAACAAAAATCTCAAAAAAAAATCGGTTTAAGTAGATAAACATTCAAAAAATTTGTAATGCTAGGCAAAAATTTAGAAAAAAAGTGTTTATTAAAAAAAAATCCATTTAAAAATCAAAATGACCCAATTAATAATTTATTCTCAGCAATCTTCAAAATGAAGAAAAAAAAATCTCCAAAAAAGAAACCTCGTCCTTACTTATTTTGAAAAAAAAATAAATAAATTGAAAAGTACATTTTCAAATAAAAATGAGGTAGCTATAGCTACCTAATTACTCGCCGAACGTCAAACTAAAATAAAGTTGGAAGAAGAGATTTTCAAAAAAGAAAATCAACATCAAAAAATGTTCATACATTGAGAAAAAAAAATAAACTGATTTTCAAATTCAAAGCAACATGTTGACAATGAATAATAAGGTAATATTTAATTTCCATCAATTTTCAAATTCGAAAAATATTCCAAACGAAAACCTCAAAAAAATCAACTTTGCAAAGATTTTCACACTTGGCAAAAAAATGGGAAAAATTTCTCAAATGAAAAAATCCATTTTAAAATCAAAGTGACGAAATAGCAATAAATCAATTCGAATCAAACTTCAACCTCGAAAAAGGCTCAAAACGAAAATCTCCAAAAAAGGAAATCAACATTGAAAATTTTTACACTAAAAGAAATACGAATAGAAAAAAATTTTAAATAAAAAAATACGTCTCAAGGTCAAAAATACGTAATAATCCCCAATCTTGTAACTCCGTGTTATCGTGAAACAAGAAAAAAAATCTAAACGGATCAACACTTCAACAGCCAGAAATTATTCAACATGAGAGTGAAAAAAATCCCAATTCAAAAATTAAATTCAAGGCATAGTTCCAAAATTCCTCTGAGCTGTGCTTCCCTTGAGCGAAAATTCTAGCGGGCGAGAATCTTAAATGAAGTACCGGTCTATACTGAAATCACAAGTGACTATGGTCCGGGCATTATAAGTACCACAGGGACATAGAAAAAGCATACGGATACACGAAAATATGTCGAACAGATCCCTCTGCGATAGGGTATGGGTGACCCTAATACGAGTATAACTCTTGTTCGGATTAAAATTACGAATGCAACATCCCTAGGTCTGTGTTGTTGGTGCGAAATGCGTGTTTCAACAATACAATTTCACGCTTTTCAATTACGAAACACAAGCATGCAAACAAATAGGGTGGAAGTACGCGATAAAAAGGTAATTCGCCTTCGACTTCACCTTCCAGACTTTGAAGCTAATAAAGCGCGACAAATATTAGCATTTCTTTTCACTGGTATAAGACATGACATTATTAAAAACTATCTCTCTTATACCTACAAGGACATCGACTACAGCCGTGTCTCGTAGAAAAGTCTGAAAGTTCAGTAACACGGTTGGGATTATTTATTCGTTTGTGGAATGTGAAAAAAATCACCTATACCGCCAATTTACTCGAATGTAAAAGCCACCTTCGCGATCATAACCTTAATCTGGGAGATGATCGGGAAAAAAGCCAGAATTCAGAACTTGATGGGTATGAATTTGGCAAGGGTTCGGTTAATAATTTACGGATCTATTGTACGAGCGAGTATTCGTCTCGGGTTTCGAGATTGGAAAAAATGTAGCGCGATTTTTTTCGCGAGCTTGAAAGATACGGCGCTTGAAGAAATTCCATATAACGAGCGATGTAATGGAATATACGAGCACGGTCCGGGTCCGGTCGCGACGATGGGCCCATAATGCAACATAATTTCTCATACAACTATTGCTAGAAAACGGTTAGAAATAGACTGGGATATATTATGGAACCATTTCAAGTGTAGGACGAAAGAAAACTATTTCGCATAACAAATTGGCACAGCGGCACAATTTACCGAGTTCTATATTTAACTGGCATTTTTGTTTGTACGTTTTGCGTCCTCTTATCGTATACAGATCGTATCTTAGATAGACTTACATATGGCCCTAAGCTACTACGACGCTCTTACGCCATTTTTACGTTCGAACGTTACCCATAAAAGTAATTCAATTTTTTATTTCGCAGTCGGCTCCTTCTTTTTTTTTATGTCCAAATTAATGATGGTACTTTTCAAGTACCTTGGCAAAGAAATGTTTATTTTGTGTGTCGCATTCGCGATCCATAAATCAATGTCTGGAATCGTACAAAACCCGGAACGGTTTTTCGACGCGAAAAATCGCCCTGTTTAACTTTGATGAGTCGAGTTTCCACATGAATTTCAATTGATTAGTGACAAATTATTAAAAATTAGTAGGTATTTAGTACGTTTAAAGTAATTTTTGGAACCCTTCTTGAGGTTGTAAACTTGAATTGAGCCACTTAAGAGAAATTACAACTAAAAATGTTTAAAGAAGTCGTAGTTGAAAGCTCCTAAAGAAGGGGACAAAATTGTGAAAATTCTAAATTTTGAAATTTGCTGTTTTATGTCTCAAAATCAGCTTAAGAAAATTAAAAACCAGTATTGCCAAGTTGAACATACCAAGTAGAAATTTACTTTACACGATAACACCTCAAATTTGGAATCTTACCCTGAAAAAAAAAAGAAAAAAATATGAAATATGAAATTCAATGTTACCAACAAAACGGACTAAAAAATATTTACTGGAATAAGATGTATGCCGATTATTGGACAGTTTGGACTGACTGGCATCTTCCGTTGATACATTTACGATACCTATTCAACAAGATAACTGAATTAATTACGAATTAGGTACATTATAAACCGAACGACATAATAAACAACGCTATGGCTATATAATAAATCAAGAGTGAAAATAAGGATCTGCTCACTATCCCATACTACCCAAACTGGTCGCAGAGGTAATCTAAAGGGGGCGAAAAAATATAATAAAATCTTGGCATCGGTTAATTTTTTCTAATTTAGAAATTAATTGATGAAAGTTGAAAAACAAACCGCATGAGTTAATTTCGCCATGTTCTACGGGTTTAATAATTTACAAAGAACGTGGAGTTTTCTCTTGCATCGCAACTGCAATTATCACCAGACAAGATACATCAGCATTGATGTACAGGGCTCCGAGTAGGAGCCAAAATTGCGAATGAGCGAGCATTAAACGTCGAGCGAAAAATTACGCGAATGAATTAAATCGATCGAAAAACACGGACCGATGGGATGCCAAAAAATTCACCTATTCTTTTTGATATTTGGCTCTAACGTCGCAATTTAGCAAAACATAATAGCTAGAGTTTTGTTTGAAAAAATTAAATCGATTTCGACCATCTTTGCAGAGCGTCGCGAGATACTCGAACGAATATTCCTGACGTATTCGTCGGCTCGGTGCCAGATATTTTGTTATGCCTTGAGCTTGAATTTTTTTTACAAAAATCCATGTTCTTATATCCTACGTATTCTCAAAGTGATTACTGATTACAAGTTTCTTTTCTTTTTTATGATTATTTTCGTCCATTTTATTATACCACAGGTAACTTTTACTTTTAAATTGCGATAGGCCTAAGACGCTTCGTATCTTCATTGCGCTTCGTTAAATTATAAGTTCTCAGATATTTTGGAAAATTTTTCTAAAATTACATTCGATAAGTCATTAAGCTAAGGTTTGTAATTATAGTTTGTTTGTTTATTTTTTAGGACCGAAAGATCGATTAAAATGTTGAAGCAACACTTGGACATGATTGGCAGGAACGAACCAGTGCAGAGAAAAGCGAAATTTTGGCAATCTTACGTCAGAGCTTTAAAAGGTAAGTTTTCTTAGTATAAAAAAACTTTGGAAAAGGAAATTTCTTAATTTTTGTAAAGTACAAAAATTTCTCAATTTTTTTGAGAAAAATTAATGGTTTAAGAACGTTTCTCTTTTTTGGAATCAAAATATTTTTCAAATTCTTGAAGAAGAAAATTTTAATTTGGGGAGGGGGGGGGGAATTCTGTGGTTTCTAGAAGCAAAATTCATCTCAGTTTTCTAGGGTCGACATAGAAAAAAATCTCAATTTTTTGAAATTTGAAAAAAAAAGTAAAAACACATCTCTCTATTGTTTTTGGAATAACTTTTTTTTTCGGATTTAAAAACTTTTCAATTTTTTGGAGTAGAAAAAATTCTTGACTTATTAGAGAGAAAACCCGAAATTTCTGAGAAGGAAATTATTCTTACATTCAACGTTTAATAAATTTCAATTCGTCACCGTTTCGCGAAAAAATCAAGCTACATTCTAGAAAATTGGAAGTTGCCGACCCTAATTACCAAATCATCATTCATACAATACGTACCAAGATTCAATCGTACGAACGTATGAACGAATCATTCAAAATCATCGATAGAGTTGAGAGTTCTCCAATAAATCTGTAAAAAATAGAGAAAAAAAATCAACTAAGTATTTAATTATTGAACAAGTAAAATAAAAACTAAACCTACGATACAAAATTATTCTAAAAACCTAATAAGCAACTGTGAATTTCGCAATTGCAGGCACAGACGATATGAGAGCACCAGAACAAACACACTACTCCAAGTACCCCTCCCGTGGCATCTTCCGACCAGTCCTAAACGTAGATTACCCAACGTGGCCGAGTATAAAATCAATCTACGACGATCCCGTCCATCCCAGCGAACGTATCAACGTACCCGGCTACAGATATCTGCCAATTTCACGTGAAACTTACGGAATCTCCCCCAGAAACATTTACCCTCATAATTACAGTTCGCCACGTTATGGTAAGTATGCAGACTTATTCAAGAAATACGAATGCTTCTAACGTCACGCCGCTTCACTGAAATGTATATTTTAGTTACTCCGCTACTCCTCTTCTCCTTCAATTTTTTTTTCTATGTATAAATAAAATACGTCAATTAGTCCAGACCTTCTTCGCTTCGCCGACCTATGTAACGCTTCAGCTTCTCTGTCAACTTCGTAGGTAAATGAATTCTTTTCTATCGGAAAATTTTTCCAATTTTTTATAGGAGATCATCATGTTCCCAAACATTACCACGTGTATTGATCGGCGAACCAACACCAATAAGTAAATTATCTAAAAAATTCTTTCAACATGAAATCGACGAATTACAACGATTAAGTACCATTGTAAAGAATTTCCTTCGATTTTTTTCTATTTATTCGAACGCTGTTCGCAGGTCGTTTACCTCATAGCGATATATTATTTACAAAATTTTAAGACGAACTTTATTTATTCTTTTTTTTTTTTTTTGCTAAATTAAGACACCTAAAAAAAAATGTAAACGTATGATGTAATTTAAAATTATTTCTCTTGTAAGTTTTACAAATGTATTTCTTTTTTTAAATAAATTCTATTCTAATATGCGTTTCGTTTCTATTTCCATTTTACTTTGAGTAACACTTTAATTCTCGTAGATACTTGTACAGAGTGTGTACTGTGTACGTGTTTGGTTTTATAATCAGACAATTTAAGTATTCTTATTGCCGAAACTCACCTTTGAAGTTTGAAATGAGGCATTCGATGGTAAAATCGGTAATGTAAGAATAATCCTGCTTCTTCTTGAAACTTCGCTGTACAAATTTAGATCTACTGCAACGATCTTGCGTGGTTTCACTGCGACAAAGAAAACGCTAGCTGAATGAATTCTGCACATATGTATGTATGTACTATGTACCTACTACCTAATCATAGTTGAAATGAGCTGAATAACACACTGTAGACAACCAAATCCACATGGATGGATCTTGTATAATACGTACTACTTCTTGAAGGGGCATTCTTTGACGATGACGCAGTTCTGTATGTTGAACATCCGACGTCGCACAACCTTTACAATTCAATAAATACCTATTCGAACAGTTTAACTGATACCTAAATGATCGTATGACTAAACTACACCGTATCGATGACTCAAAATTCATCGAAATTCTTCACATTTCAGAGTCAATCAATGATGCAAACAGTGAATTATCTAACTAGAACCGTTCTTCATCGAACTGTTCAATCATTGTTACATATACCTACTCTTATAACTGAACACTGATAAAATGATGTTTTATACTTATTAATAATGATTCGAGCATACATGCGTATTGCGTACTAATATTCACGAAAACTTGACTCACATATGTAAATTGTAGAAAACTAATAAGAACCAAACCTTTTCTTAGGTGGAAAATGCCCTATACAATCACAGTCCATGATAAGTACGGTAAGTTAATTCAGCATTGCGTACAATTCTTAGTTCACTACCGGAATAATGTCACCACTTAAGATATCTGAAAATAATTACATTCAAAATCAATATTACGAATAAACACCGACAGGCCTACTGATGAACCTCGCAATCTGTTTTAATTTGTATTAAATCTTTCCAGTTCCGTTAGTTACTTTACATATAAAAGCTTTACTAAAAAAGTAACAAGTAAACAGCCATCAATAGAACCATTTTCACGGAAAATATTGCTAACTTTTCTTTTCACCACAGTTACCTACTCAAATTATTGGCTTCAACGTTCAACTGTTCGATGAAGATCATAGCACATAAAATATGACAACGATAAATTTTGTTTACAGAACCGGTCAAAACAGACGCACCATTTAAAGCGTTGAACGATTGGAACGATCACTTAAACAGATTAGCAGAACTTGATTCACTATTTCCAAAAAAGTACCCACCTTTACATAGATCAATGTCTCCGGCACGTGAACTATACGTTCCAAGAACCCGTCCCAGGTCTATCTACGATGATCCGTTGAGAGCTCTAGGTTACAATTATGCCGGTAATTGAATCTACTTTAAAGAGTAAGCCTAAGCTGTAAAGATAGATTACATGGGGAAATACTTCCTTAGGTCAGCCAATTTATACCAGACCTCTTCCGCCAAAACCTTTGAGAGAAATGTTTGAACCGAATACCCGCATGCCGATTTCTCGCTTCGTTCGTGATCCTTGGTGGTGGGATTATCCCGAATTGAAGCCGTTTGAGCCACCGAATCATGGAGGATATAAACCTTCGCCGTTTTACCTCAGAAATAGTTATTTATCACCTGTGAAAAGGACGTACCTGTGGGGTCATCATCCAATTCGACCGTTCAGTAAGTTATACAAGAGCGTTGTAGATACTTGAAGGGTTCGAGCAACGAGCATGATCTAAGCAACCTCGAATGAAATTCTTATTAATTAGGACTTACTTCATGCTAATTTCAAGTGAAGAAACTAATAAACGAAACAAAAAAATTACACGAAGACAAAGTTAATTATTGCACAACACCTGCAACCGCGCAATCAAAATTCAATTAGCAACGCTCCAACGTTCTTTTATCGAAATTTTGACAATGTTAAATGACGTCACGTTTGTCTTAATCAGTGTCGCAATTTCGGCGCAACACGAAAATTTACGAGATCTGTTAAATAATATAATATAATTTTTTATTTTTTTATATTTTTTACTGCCTAATATACTTTAATAATAATTGATATTAATAACGATTCGTGTAATTGCAAAAAATAATTATTAAAATGTTTTAGGTCAACATTATTACTCTTGAACATCTTCAAGGTACTCAACGTATGATCTTGGATGACGAAAAGCAAATTGCAAGAAAACTGATATGGCCGATTGGGAACAAGAAAACCTTTTCTCATCAGTTGATTAATTTATTGTAAATTGTGATTAATTTATTCAATTATTGTATTATAAAAAATATATAGCTACTAAATTCGCATTATATTCTTACATCTACATGGTTGTCAAATTGTCGATTCAATCCACCCCAAATTTTGACCATTGACAGGCCGTTGTACAAAAAACACTCGATAATTACTTCATTCATTTAAAAATAAATTTTAAAAATACATAATTCGACGACAATGTGTTCAAATACACCGCTAAACAATAATTTTTCAGTACAGCGGTCGGAGTAACCACATCAGGTAACATTTACCTACATAGGTAGGTACGTAATATGTACGAGTATGTACAACTTCATGCAGAAGCTATTATAGTATGTACACCAACAAAAAAAAATTAACGTCACAGATCACAGATAAGTAGGTAATTTCCTAAAAATCTTTTAAAACTGATTCACACTCGAGAATACATAAAACTCAATGTTTGTTTTAATGGGTGAATTAGGGTGAATGCAAACCCAGCACAACCCTTACTTCCAACTCCAACTCTAAGATATCAACGAAAATGGGAAAACGTTAATACAATATTAATATTGCTTTCGATCCTGCATAAATATTGCTGATTTCTTTTCCAAAATGAATTTACAACAATAAAAAAATACACTACTTCCAGCATTTTTAAATCTAAAACAACAACAACAACAACAAAACGCTGCATGAGATTAATATGAAAGATGGAGACATTTTGATAGAATGCGGACTTCAAAAGGAAATGACCAATTATATTGGATTAAAATTAGGTAGGTACTTCATGAATTGAATGGGAAATGTAATGAAAGTGGCATTCTTTCTATAAGCCTTGGAAGATTTATCAAATTTTAAGAGTTGAAAATTAATTATCATAAATCATGTACCTAACCTACACCTTTTCGTCAATTGTTGAAATCAACGTTTTGAAATCTCATGTAGGTAGAGGTACCTAGACCTACATACGTATTTATTTGTGTCGATTTGATCCACTAAAGATGGGTACCTCTACCTACTTGAAACAAAAACATTATCAAATTCTAAAATAAAATTGAACTTTGGATTTAGCTACATAAATCGGTACGTAAAATCGACTTCTTTGAGCAAGTTTACCAAGTATATTGTATTCTGATTTCATGTTAAATACACATCAAAATTAGAGCAAATTAAAGAAATACCTACATTATAATGTATGTATATAATTTATGTAATAGTATGATGAACTTGTGAAAAGATGTTCTTGTTTCGCAACGTTGAAGAATTCAAATAAATGAATGGATTCTCGTAGTCCTCGGTAGTATAGTGGTAAGTATCCCCGCCTGTCACGCGGGAGACCGGGGTTCGATTCCCCGCCGGGGAGGATATTTTTTCAATTTTTTTTTTGGTGGAAATTATTCATCATGTCAAGACAATGATTAGCATACGATAAAATTTAATTTTCTAAATTAATACACGTTTAGAAGCACAAAAAAAATTGTAAAAACAAAAATCAATTAGCTAAAAAATTATAAAATGAGCGATTCCATACTATTTATCCTCTATTGTATAGTTATTATTTTTTAAATATTTTTTCTCAAAATAATTCAATAAATTTATTTATATCTTGGAATTGAATTTCGGAAAATTTTAACAGGTATTAAGTATAGGTAATGAGCTAATGACGTGACACATATAATGAATAAAAATTAAAATATAAGTAGGTATTTGAAAAGTTTCGAATCGCGTAAAATTCACCAAAATAAACTTTTTCTCACTCTAAAAAATCACGAACGAGTTGAAAATCATGAAATGAAATTTTTAGAGAAAAAATTATGAACAAAAATTTTCCTTCGGGCCGGATTTGAACCAGCGACCTATGGATTTCTACGAATGATTACACTACAGTCCACCGCTCTACCAACTGAGCTACCGAAGGATGTTGGGTGGATGGTGAAAACTTCGCTACTCTAATGAAACTACAACGTAAGCCGAACCTGTTATGAGAATTTTACAGATAATGACCTAATTATTCGATGATTCGAAAGGTGATACATATATCCTCTCACCTCACAAAACTTCTAATCGTGTTAATGTATTCTACGTAATGAATTCAACGTGGAAATTTAATATTTTTAAGAAAAAAGACTCCGATCGGGATCAGTGTTGACCAAGTCAAAACGTAAAACATCAGTTGTAAAATTTAAAAAAATACATAAATAGGGAAGTCAGAGAATTGATGCATTTCAAAGGGGAAGAGGACTGGTTTATAGAATGAATTAACAATTCAATTTTTTGAAGAATTACCTACTATTTTTTTTTTCACTTTTTCAAAAACACTTACTAAATTGCCTAAATTACCAAATTTTCAAAAATTATCAAAATTTTCAAAATCGCTGAATTTTTAAAAATTCTCCATTTCACAAAAATTATTGATTTTTCTAAAATCACAGAATTTTCAAAAATCATCATTTTTTTTAAATTTCTAAAAATTGTAATTTTCTCAAACACGGGCTTTCAAAAATTATTGAATTTCCTAAAATTTTTGAA
>FIZV01047027.1:0-15275 GCA_900050545.1 Trionymus perrisii | reverse complement strand
TCTCCTGTAAAATTTTGGATTTTGGAGTTACGACCTTTTAGAATTAGAGGGACGAAATGTTGGTTTTTGACACTTTGTGGAAAATACGAAAAGTAGGTAACAATTTTGTGAACACTATAAAATTATATAAATAAATATGTAGATACCATTAATAAAATAAAAGGTCTGAAGTGACTGTATAGTGTAGTGTATATATATACCCGTATAGCAGGTAGGTAATAGGTATGTATAATACGTAGCATACACGTATCCAGCTGTCTATATGAGTCACTAATGCAGTGAGAGCAATTACAGTACCTTATCGTATTCTTCCAATATATAGTTCGTAAAGATGGGTAGGTAGGTAGGTTAGGTACTAGGTAGTAGGTACTAGGTACACTGTAAGTTCAAGGCAGTCTAGATTAATGCGCGTATTTATGCACACCTCACCTAGGCCTACAATTAAAGCGACTTTTTTTTTACTCATTCGTATATCCACCTACGCTTACCAGTTATACTATTATTGTCTTAAAAATGAACGTGAGTTATTGACTATATTATTATGGATGGAAAAGCCCACGTATATTACTCTGAAATTTCTACAAGATACCTCAGAAACGAGAAACACAAAAAGTAAAGAATGACAAAGGTCAGGGACATATGTAGTTAAACATTATTTCATGTCGAATGTAAGAAAGATTTTACTTTTACCAAAAAATAGAAATTTATTTTTGTTTGGAAAAAGAAAAAAATGCTTTATTCATAAAAAATTGAGAAATTTTCTACAAAAAAGTAAAGAGTTTTTTTTTTTGATAAAAAATTAAAGTATTTCTTTCCTCTGAAAAAAAAATGAGAAGAAAAATATCAACTTTTTAAGAAATCGAAATTTTTTCCTCCCACAAGCCTAAATAAAAGATTTCTCTTTTAAAAAAAGTAATTTTTTTCTAGAAAAATTTTAAAAATTTCTTTACTTATTTCCATAGGTATTTCAAAAAAATGAGAAAATATTTGAAGACTTTTTATTTAAATCATTGCGATTATTAAAAAAAAAAAAAATCAGAATTTTTTTTTACTACTGTAACTTTAAGAAAATTGAAAGATTTTCCAGAAAAATTACTCAAAAGATGTTTTCTATGTAAAAGATAAAAATCTTTTTAAAAAATTCAGAATTTTTTTACTTAAAAAAAATTGAGCAATTTTTCATTTTAAGAAAATTGAGATTATTTTCTGGAAAAAGTAGTTTAGTACTAAACACGATTGCAAAGCTTTTGGAGTGGTCAAAATTTGTTTGAATTTAGAAGTGTTTTTTTTTAGGTATCAATATAGGTATACAAAAAAAATTGTAAATATTTCACATGTTGTGCTTCAGCTCGAAAGCTTGCTCGAAAGTTTTAATTGTTTTATAAATCATTGTGTTCAAAGGCATGCCATCGCACAATATGTAGGTATTTTAATCTTTCAGATTACAATTCACGCGTAAATCTCTAAAATTATTAGTTGATTTTATAAGTACTTCATACACTCGTAGATCGGTGTAGACACTTTTAAAGAGATCGTTTGAAGCATACCTTAGTAAACTCGTTAAATGTTTATTTCCTTTGATAGGTAGCTCATTTGAACCTATGTCAACATGAAACATCCCGTTTTTCTTAGGTATACCTACTTTGTTGTTACACTGGTTAGGTACTTTATCAGTTATTCAGGAAATTATGAAACACACCGAGAAGACGGCAAGATAAAAGTGATTACGTGTGCCTCTGTATATATCTGGCATCTAGCTGTATATTATGTGGAATCTTGGTCAGTTACTCAGAGTATAGTTGACAATTTTGATAGAGGAAATCAAATCAAACGCAGCACTACATACGCCTACATTTGGTAAAACATCTAGGCGCAGGTATGTCCTTTACGGGAATGATTGCTGCGATATCTTATCTACCCACAGAGGCGTGCTTCTGCATATTCTACTCAGAGAATTTTGGACTAAAACCAACCTTACGTACAGGCAAAATGCAAATAACGGTAATATTTTGATCAAACTGAAATAATTATCTACTACTTATTCATAAAATTTATGAATTGGTAGATGATTAAAATGGTGCAAAAATTAAATAATGTATCGGATCAGGTTTTTTTTTCTCTTTGGAAGTAAACAGTAATTTTTCCATAAACATTAAATTCTTTGCCCTGACTTTTTTTTTCATATTTTTATTCTCTAAAAATGAGAAATTATTTTTTCAGAAAAAACGGAAATTTATTCTCTACATAAAATTGGAAAGATTTTTAGTTTTTTACTCCAAAAAATTTTAAAAATGTATAAAACAAAAGTTAAATGAAGAGCTGGGGCAGAGATCTACTGCCTGGGGAGAGGTGATTTTTCATTTTTGGTGTAGGTAAATTAGAGATAGTCATGAATTGTTAGTCTTGTGTATAATATAAATAAATTCTGAAATTGAATATTTGTACGTAGCCAAATTTTAGTAGGAATACTCATTGAAATGATATTTGACTTATTTTAAACGTTGTAGAGTGTTACATGACGCTACCACGAACTTATAAATGAATTCACATCGATCATAAAAATATTAGGTACCATATGTACATAATAATTTTATTACAGAATTAACTTCATAAACGACCTGAAAATTTGAAATACTTGCAATTGCTTCCCTATAAATATCAATATGATATTTCACATAAGTAGGTACCCTACCTACATTAAATCGTACAAAAACATAACAAAACGAAAAATTCACGAAAAAACGGCAGTAAAATGAAATACTTCGTGCAAACATTAAGAAAAGAATTCACCCGGAAGTACGTACGTAGACGTACGTAATAAAATGGGGTACATGAACATCAAAACTTATCACCATTTTAATTAAAACTGGAACAATCGAAGAAATGCGCTCCAGACGTCAAAAGTTCAAAACATGCCAATATATTTCATATGCTACACAATTTTAGTACATAGGACTAGATAACTTTTGCTATTCTCAAATTTTTGATTGCCATTTCCTTGATTACCACCCGCTAATTCCGAAAAGGAAGATGTGAAAAGTAATTTGCATATTTATGACACACCTGAGCACCGTTTTCAATGAATTTAATCCTCAAACGCCGAGTGTTTATAATTTTTTTTATGTGAAAATGTTTTATGTAAGCGATAACGTAATAGGTAGGTAACCCAAAAGGGAAAAATATATCGGACATACGAGTATACGATAAGTTCTTCCTAATTCCAGACTCATCGATTATCGTAGCTATGACACCTACGCAATTAACAATATATCGCGTCGATTATACCATTTTTTCCTCACATGAGACGACATTCCAGGCGAAAAAGTAGATAAACTGGTTTGAAACGATTCCTAACTGAGTTGTTTTATGCAGTATAATTTATACAGTCCAATGTCAACGGATAATGGTCAATGTCTGGTTTCATGTATCCGCCGGCAAATGAAGCATTAGAATACTTTCCATTTTGAACAGATTTTTACGCGAATCATCACCTTTATAAATTAAATACTGGAAAACTAATTAAAGATGCTGTTATGCTATAGCGCCAGTCTTAATTTCAACGTTCCTAATCTCATCTAGGTATCTAAACATAACATTCAGATACTTTTTTCTCAGATCATTGAACCAGAGAAGAGAGAACCTTTATAAAATTATAAACGTAAACATTTCGAATTGCGAATTTTTTACTGAAAGCAAGAATAATCTGTGAAGTTTTAATTTCATTCTCATTTTCCAATTTTATGTAGGTATCCACCTTATAATTTTAACCTTATCATTTTAATGGGTACTTACTTGCAACCAAAGTGTTGAAAATTTGAAAAATAAAATCGAAAAAATGTATTAAGTACCTATGTACCTACTACCTATACAAATATATTTTGAGACTACGCAATGTCCTTGTAATCGGCTCAGACGTTGACAAACTTGGTAATGCGAACATTTGGGAAGTAAAAATTGAAGAAATGTTTACCTATAGTTCAGAATAGGATATGTTTTCGTGGGTACCTGAGACTGCCAACACCTCTTGAATTTTAGTGGTAAGTTTTTATAATCTCTTGCACATCCACCATGCTTCTAAACCCAACGAAATGCAGAACAAGGATGTAAATTGGTAGTAGGGAATGCGAACTTCAGCAAAGACCCTTACCATGATATTAATTTTCATTCATATTAGTATTCATATTTGTAAGATAACTAAGTAGGTACTAGGTACCTAGTTGAGTAGGAAGTAAAACTGTTTCTTTTCTTTTCAAGCGAGAGGAATACGATTAGTTTTCCGACCAAGGATGCACGGATAGGTGTTATTGTGCGAATTTAGCAAGGGGAGAAATCAATATCATCTATTGCCAAAGTATTAACGAATATTTCATATACCTAATTACGTGAAAATTTTATAAGATAGCCTACATACTCAGATTTTTTATAAAAATTGCACAACTGTCTTACCTAGTATTTTATTTTTTACAGCCTTTTCATTATTTTTCTGAACTGTCCATTATGGAGTTTAAACAAATAGAAAGGTAATCAAAATTTTCATTTTTAGAAAAATATCGCCCATTAAAAAAAAGAACATTATCCAAAATTTGGGCTCCTCGTATAAAATTCCTAAATCCAGCAGCCCTGGCTACATAATGCGTCAGATCAGAA
This sequence comes from Trionymus perrisii, assembly GCA_900050545.1. Lineage (NCBI taxonomy): Eukaryota > Metazoa > Arthropoda > Insecta > Hemiptera > Pseudococcidae > Trionymus > Trionymus perrisii. Next base: position 10,628 of record FIZV01047027.1, on the reverse strand, counting down.
GTTATCTCTTCCTAGATTCTATAACGAAAATAAAAGCCTAGGTGAACAAAATCTTCCCACAGGAAAACTTTCTTTGCTGAAAATGAAAAAATTATTTAAAAAGAACAAAAATAAGAAGCCTGTACACGACTACTACATATTTTTATAATAAGCCTACCAAAGCTACAAGTAGTAAAGTTCCAGCATTTAGCTTTTGGCAAAAAAAAAAAAAATTAATTTTAAAAAAATTGGAGTGATGAGATGAATGTTGATTTACTCCAAAATTTCAAAATCATAGGTAATACTTGGGTATTGGTAGATGCATGTAAATTTTTCTGCACGCAATCCCTATCCCTTCACGTGTTCCAATAATTACTAATCTGGAATTAGGTGGGTAAGTACACTTTCTTTTTAATATTCAGGCGAGGAATTTTCGAAAACTTTTTTCTCGTCATATTATCGAATATATTTACATCGATATTTTAATCAATATAGGTAATTATGTATTATTGCTTTATAGGTAGGCATGTATTTTATTTACTCACCACAAAATTAATAGCAAAGCTTTTCAACACCCATCACAATACATCGATGAGTAATCGATAAATAAAAAAACGAAATTTCCGAATACTACGAGTATTTTGTTCGAAAACACCAGAGTGAAATCACATACACACAATAACGATAACAGTTCGACGCTCGAAACGTAAACTGAATTCAAACGTGTAATCTTCCGTGGTACAGTTGGTGTTGCCGGCTAACATAGTCCTCCACTTTAACAACGAGATCTCCAGTCACCAGCAATATTCCATTCACTAAGGTACTATTGTAATTTTTTGAACTTGAATCGGTGATTCGAGCTTTTTTCTTCGCATCAAGATATCAAGAAATCATTTATTTCTTTGAAGCAAAAATTTTTCTCAAATTCTTGAAGAAAATAATTCCAATTTTCCAACTCAACTTTTTTTGAAAAAAGATCTCAAAGTATTTGAAATAAAAAGTGTTTCTCTAATTTTTAGAGAAATAAATTTATAATTTTTCTTGAATGAATATTTTAATTTTTTCAGAGTAGATGTAAAAAAATCAACTTTTTGAAGAAAAAAAAACCGTTTTTTAGGAAAACATTCTCTCATTTTATAGTGAAAGAAGTAGGTACCTATCAAGTTTTTTAAGAGAAAAGTCTTTAGTTTTTTTGATTAAAGAGATTTTTTTTTTTGAAAGAATGAAGGTTTAAAAAAAAATTATTGGGTAAAAAAATTTTTTAAAGAGAAAAGTCTTTAGTTTTTTTGAGTAAAGAGAATTTTTTTTGGAAGAATGATAGTTTAAACAAAAAATTTATTGGGGTAAAAAATTTTAATTACTTTGCTGAAGGCAAAAAAAATTCTTAGATTTTTTTTCAGACAGTATTTAAAAATTTTCAACCAGACACCCCTTCGAGAAAAAATCTAGGTACACCCTAGGAAATTCCAAGTCGCAAGCATAGCAACATTTCATTATGCTCACATCTAAAAATAAAACCTCAATCAACAAAAGTATAAATGAACCTACCCATCTAGCTGAAAACATTTTCTCAATTTTCCAAAATTCCCAATCAAAAGTTTGACAAGTTGATGATGACATTTCGTAAAGGTATTTTCTATTCAAATAATGTAATTTAATTTATTCGTCAATTCATCGCAGATAATATATTTTATTAGGTACCTACTACCTACCTACATGCGAAGTATTTATACAAATTAAAAAAATTAAATGTAATAAATCTAAATGTAGGAATTCAGAAGCACGCGATTTAAATATTTATCAAATTCGTGCATTTACCTATGTTAATTAATTTACCTTCTTCATATTAAATAGCAAATGGAAATTTGTACACATACAGTAAGTAGATTCGTAGCTGGTTTAAACCCACTAAGGCAAACAGAAGGCATATAAATTAAAATTTTTACCTTACAGTCAATAATAGTAAAAAAATTACTATCTTTAAGGTAGTCGAAATAAAAATTGAAACGTTGACATCTATAGATAAAATTTTGATGATTGCAAACATTAACAAATTTCTTAATTAGGTAATTGAAATTTAGATACTCACTCAAGTACGAGATAATAACAGGCAGCTGGGCACATATCTCCAGATAATATCTCCAGGTAGGTACCTAACTAAATAGCTTATAGCTGAGACCTACATTATAATGTATTATAATATTATATTTTATACAGTATTTGATATACTTATTTTAAACATACCTACTGTATTCAAAAAGGATATAATATAGTATATAATAACACTTCATTAACGTTCGTATTAGCCGAGAGATAAACGACGTATCAATGCCATTATTTCTATTAGATCTGTATGAAGTTGAAATTTCTTCTTATTCCAGGGTTAAAAGTTGGATTATTGACATGTGAAAATTTAAATTGCATATTTATTATAGTTTCATTGAAATTCAATTTTTAAATTATAACGACAAAATTACGCACCGCTATCAAGTTAATCTAATTAGGTAGGTATGCCACGTGAGGTAAGTACCTACTTGAATGTATGCAATTTTACCACAATCTTCACAATTAAATTCAAATATGTCAATAATACCTAGGTGAAGTACCTAGCTACCTACTTTTATTTACACCTCAACGGCAAAGAATATGTGTTTAAATGTTTGCCTATCATTTTGCCGGAAACTGTAGTTTAATGAGAAATCATGTAGCTGAGGTTGACATTACCTAATTATGTAATACAAGTACATTGTGAGGGTGAAGGAGAAAGAGAGTACAACAAAAATTTCGATTTTCAATTTTTTTAGTCGTTATGCAAAAAATCTTCGGGAATTTAATGGAAGTGCCCAGTCTCAGATGCCCATATTCCAAACCGGAGAAGTTATTCAATTTTTAAATTAATAAAATCAAATTTAATATTTTTTAAAAATTTGATGAAGAAATATTTTTTCAACTCTTCTGTAAAATTTAACTTCTGGTTGTTAGGTCTGTTTTCTGTGTTGGTATCGAAACTGAAAAACTTCCAAGTACAATATTTCAAAGTATGACTTGAAAACAAAAAAAAAATTTAACAATGAAGGTAAAATTATCAAAGTAGAAGAATAATGTACTTACAATCCGATACGTATTATGCAACTGGCGATATCTATCTTAATATCTCTGCACCATTGTAATTACGTGCTCTGCACCAAGCTCATGTAGTAGGTATGCGACGAAAAAACAATAAGATCTGAGTTCATAATTTTGAAAAACAAAAAGGGGTTTCTGGTAACCCTGTATTTTGACAGGAGGTCAGTTATAATTTCATTTTCTTTGAGGCAGGCGAAGCGGTACCTAGCTACCTACCTAATCAATAAAAACAATACGAAGTTTTGATAATCATTGTGCTATTCTATACATTCTGCATCTGCATAACGACTTTAGCTTGTTGCGATGTTGCAAATAAGTTAGTGAAGAGGGTCAAAGGGAAACCTTGACTCGCTGATGAATAATGCCCACCTATGCCTACGTGAAACTACAGTTTTAATCATTCATCAAAATTGTAACAATTTGAATTCTTTCCACGATGACCCATTAGGTTTGGCATTTGTTCTCTCCAACACCTGAGAGACTTTTCAAATTTTTTATTCATTAAACAGGCACATATTTCATTTTTGTAAAAAGCCAAGATGTTACCATCAGATTCCTAGTAGCAATACCTATTACCTACCTACACATCACTGATGTGAAATGTAATCAAATAACTGCTAGTAATTATTCATATATGTAAGTTATTTTCTGAACTGCTCATTTTTTTTTTCAAATGGAAAGCTCCTGGTGAGTATGCCGTTGCTAAAACAGAAAGCCAAATTTTGGGTTTTAGGGCCCCAAACGGGGCATGGGTACCAAAATTGAGATTTAAAAATTAAAATAAAGTAGTTTATTTTAAATCTTATTCTAACTTCAAATCCAAAATTTGAACCGTTTTGGTTCCATAGGGCGGGAGATATGTCCCAAAAACCAAATTTTTAGAATTTTTTAACCCCCTCCATTTTTTAAATAACTCAATTGAAACCACAGTATCTTTTGGCATATGGTACTTTTACTACCTGCACAGAATTTGGACCAATTTGCCCAACCGACTTTAATAATTCTAAAAAAAGTACCTACCTATACGTTTGTATTCTCACAAGAGAAATTTCGTGTAAAATTTTCCAAAAAAGCCATCCATAAATACTGCCGCAATGACGATCCGTGAATCGAATTATTTTTCAAAATATCGACTAGATAAATTGTGAAGGTACCTTGTTCTAGGTACTTACTTTAACACTAGCTGATTCATCAAAAATTCTCTCTATGGGCTAGACTTTATTTGTTCGCCGTTTGTTAGTACTCGTACATATATTCATATAAGGTACTTTTAACCAATTTATGATTATTTCAGAAGAAGGCGGTAGGTACAATACATTAATCATTGTATACTAGGTGTAGTTTGAGTACTTTTATGCCTCATTATTGAAAAACATGTAATCAGTGATTTTTAAAGAGAACGACCGAAAAAATAAGTAATTTATGAATGATGGCACAACGTGCTTTGCGAATTTTCTTTAGGCCTACGTACTTAGCCTACCTATACTACGAAAGTTCATAAATCTTTATACTAATTTGTGCGCAAAACCGCATCTGTATATATATGCAACAAAATGTGAATTTTTGAAACGACGTTTAGGGGAAATTTTCTTTCAACGATTTTTTCTATAAACACACTTTTGATTTATGATAATTCACATCACCCAAATTTTGATTTAGTGAAATAGATAAGTGCTTATTCTCATCCTGTAATCTGAGCCTCTTAAGGGCTCATATACCACTTATACAAGATTAAAAGTCAGTGGTGAATCTAAGAGGAAAAATATGGGGAAGTCAGAAAGTTGATACATGTCACTTTTTCAAAGGAGAGAGGATTGTTTTGTGGAATGAATAGAAAATTCAATTTTTCGAAAAACTGTAATGCTTTTAAAAAATTTGGCGTTAGAATTTCCTTCAAATTCAGAGTGATTTTTTTCAAATTTTCAAAAATTATCAAATTTCCTAAAATCGTTGAATTTTTTAAAATTTTTAAATTTTTAAAAACTATTAATTTCTCAGGAATTGTGGAATTTTGAAAAATTATCATATTTCTAAAAATTATTAAATTTTTAAAAATTGCAAATTTTTTCTTAAATTGGCCAATTTTTAAAAACCGTTAATTTTTAATGATCCAATAATTTCCCGAAATTGCAAAATTTTCCAAAATTATCAAATTTTTATAAATCGTTAATTTTTAATAAACCAACATAATTTTACGAAATTGTAAATTACCAAAAATTATTAAATTTTCAATAGGGAATAAACTGAAATTTTTTTAGGAATACAAAAAAATCATCCCCTCCCTCCGCCCACATATTTCCACAATACATAGTATATCTAAAGAAATATAAAACTAGAGTCCCAATAAAACCACCTGAAAAAAATACAAATCAAAAAACAAAAGCTTTTTTCACTTTAATTTCATTTTTTTAAATCCTAATTAATTTTTTTTTAATTTCAAATTTTTAAATTGTTTAAAAGTTTAAATTTTTTAAATTTTTCTAAAAATTTCTGTTCATAAATTATAATAATTGAGTATTTAAAATTAATCACACGCGAAAATTAAAAATTTAACCCGTGGAATTTGAAAGTCTGAATCGATGCGGAAAATATTTTCAAGATCTTCCAGAATTTTTGAACACCACTTTTACAAGGTTTTCAAATTTTCATTTTTTATAATCACTTCATAAAAATCTCATTTCCTTGGAATTTTTGCCCTACCTATGATATTTTTTTCACCCCCTCCCCTTCTGTTTTATCTCTAAACAGATGTGCCCGTCATGTGCACACTGGGCACACAGGCTTTCTTCGTCAGTGAATTAGTTGGTATCTATCTACCTATTTAATTTCGCTAGGAATTTTTTTTTTACGATTTTATTCGAATGCTGCGTTATTTGATCTTCAATCTTATTTCATTTATGAATTCAGTTCAGAAAAAATTATAAAACGAACCGTTTACATTTTAACGTATATAATTTAACAACAAAATACTGAACATTAATGAAAATAGTTACAAAGAAAACTCGATAACGCATCAAAACAAAACCTCAACAACGGATTTCTTCATCTTTTGGCGCACGTTTGGAATACAAATGACATTTTCTTTCCATTTTTGCAAGTTAAAGAAAAATGAGTTAATGTATGTTCTTAAACTTGTACATACAAAATAAAATAATATTACAATTTTCCTCTATCCATGCGTAATGTAATTGTTATACTATGAAAAAAAAAAAAGAAACACACAAACAAACAAATACTTAGGTGCACCCCTACATTTTACAGGTCGGTTAAAATACACACATGCTGCGACTCTGCTGCGTTGATTTTCACAACCAGTTCCATGAAAGTTTATGCCTATACAATGAAAGCAAACAGCATTTATAATTTAAATGAATTACGATTACCTTAGCCCAGTAAAATAGGACCATAGAAAAGACAGCATTGCATTTTGTTTCAGCAAAAATTTTCCAATTTTAAAATATTCCTTTTCTGGTGTTCTGATTCCTTAACCACCAAGACCTCACCTTTCGTAAAGCAGGACAAATGTGAACGCAAAGAGAGTAGGACGTCGTTGTTTTTCGCTTGGAACTCTTCAAACATGATTTTAAACGAAAAAATTGTCGTAGTTAAAATTAAAAAACGTGAAATTTGAAGCAAAAAAAATTCCTGTTCCTTTTTTTCCGGGAAGCGAACGGTTTAAAATTTTAGTGTTGCACTTTCTTTGAAATTCAGAGTAATTTTTTTCATTTTCAAAAATTATTGAATTGCCTAAATCGCAACATCTTCCAAAATTATCAAATTTTCCAAAATTATTGAATTTTCTAAAATTATTTAATTTTCTAAAATTCTCTAATTCACAAAAAATATTTATTTCTAAAAAATTGCGAAATTTTCAGGAATCCTAATCTTTATAGAAATCGTCAGTTTCTCAAAAACTGATAAATTTTCCAAAATTACTAGATTTTTAAAAATTGCAAAATTTCTCAAAATTACAGAATTTTTTGAAAATTGCAAAATTTTTAAAAATTAGGTACTGAATTTTTACAAGTTGCAAAATTTTCTAAATTATCAAATTTTCCAAAATTGTTAAATTTTTTAAAATTTTCTAATTCGCAAAAAATATTTATTTAAAAAAAATCCTGTTTTTAAAAATTGACAGTTACTCAAATAAATTGATAAATTTTCAAAAATTACTGAATTCTTACAAGTTGCAAAATTTTCCAATATTATCAAATTTCCCAAAATGGTTAAATTTTTTAAAATCCTCTAATTCACAAAAAAAAATATATTTTTTAAAATTGCAGAATTTTCAAAAATCCTCATCTTTTTGAAAAGTGTTCAGTTTCTAAATATTGTCAGTTTCTCAAAAACTGACGATTTTAATTTGCAAAATTTTTAAAAATTGCTGAATTCTTAAATGTTGCCAAATTTTCAAAAATTATCAAATTTCCCAAAATGTTTGAGTTTTTTAAAATTCTCCAATTCACAAAAAAAAATATTTTTTAAAAATTGTGGAATTTTCAAAAATCAGCAAATTTTCTAAAATTTTTGAATTTTCAAAGATCGTCACCTCTTCAAAAATTGCTGAATTTCTGAAAATTGTTTTGAAATATACTTTCGCTCAAAAAAATCTTTTAGATGAATTTTTGTAACATCCTAGAAAAAATTTTAAAAGGATTTTAAATTTTTTTCAGGTAGCAGATACATTTTGAAATGCTGTACTTCCGTTCAAAGAAAAATTTACTTCAACGATTTTTGTGAAATTCAAAAAAAAAAAATTCAGAGAATTTTTGAATTTTTTCAAGAAAATTTTAAAATATGTGTAGCTACTAGCTAGGTGCTCGTATTTATTTTTATTTTTTTAATACGATTTTAGTGAAATTGTTGGAAATATTTTGATAACTAAGTATTTTGATTTTTTTTTTAAGAGGAGTCTTGAAACCATTTTTTTGAAACGTTTCAGATGAATTTTTGGATTTTTCAGAAAATTTTGAAGTACATATTTTGGTTCCAAAAAAATTTTTTTTAATTAATTTATGTGACCATTTTAGAAAAAATTTAAAAGGGTTCTTGATATTTTTTCAAAAATATTTTTAAAATATAGCGTAATTTCTTTTAAAAAAAAATTTTCTTGAATGATTTTTCGTGAAAAAAAAATCAGAGAATTTTCGAATTTTCCAAGAAAACTTTAAAATATTTTCTTAAATAAAATTTTCCAAAGAATTTTTGTGATTGAAAAAGAAATACCTATACAGGCTGTTTGAATTTTTCATGAAAATTTTAAAATATTTTTTCCTTTTAAGAAAGCTGTTCAGAGGCTGTCTTGCGACTTTTTGAAAATTTTTGATAAAATTCTCCAATTTTTTCAGAAACATTTTGAAATACTAATTATTTCCTATCCGAAAAAATAATTGTATGAATTTTGTGACATTAAAAGAATATTTTTGATGTAATTTTTGATTTTTGTTTAAGAAAATTACTTCAAAAATATTTCCTCTCAGAATTAAAAAAAAAATTGTAATTTAAAAAAATATTGATATAAGATTTATGTGATTTTAAAAAAAAGAAATTAACAAAAAAAATCATTAACGCAACATCTTCTTGGACGATTTTTTATGATAAATAAATATTAATTGGGTTGCTGATTTATATTTCAAAATACCTACCTGAAAAAAAAAGTTTTAAATAATTTTTTGGAAAATTTTAAAAGTTTTTGTAATAAAATTTTTTTGGAAAATTTAGATACGAGTTTTTCTATTTTTTTTCTGTCCTTTTTAAAAAAATATTTTTCAAACAATTTTTTTTAAGCGCCATGTACTGCAGCTGTTTAGGCCATGAGTTGTAAGCGAAAAACAAAGTAGTCTTTTGGATCCACATTTTTAGGCATTTTTGAAAGGTGAAGTTGGGAAATTTTTTTTAGTAGCTAATTCAGAAGACATGGAAAGAAATATTTTGAAACGAAAGAATTTTTGCTCACCAGAAATGGAATAATTTTCGTATTTCACTAGGCTACCTCTCGAAACACTCTGCCCATCGTTGAATAGTAAGTATGCTTACTTATAATGAGAAAAATGTCAAAAAGGCTTGAGGAGGAATTGGTACATGAAGCGAACTCTTATCAACATCTTGCAATTTATCGCTGAAATTTGGATCTTTATCAGCGATACAAGGATGACCAATGCTTTTCCAAAATAAGCACCTGCAATTCCTACACAATTGTATAATTTCTGCGTACTCTTCTCGCAGTCCGAATGCTCTACAAAAATAAATCGTCAAAATTAATAATTCGTCTCGACTCAACCGACAAGAAAAAGGGACTACTTGGTTAAGCCACGTACTTTCTTAATTTATGGTAAATTCTCTGCCAATCGATCGAAGATCTCGGTTGGTTCGAGTCTAGAACGAAATTAATTTGTTGCTGGGTAAAATGGAAGAAGCATAGCTCTCTCCAAATTCTTTGCTCGTCACATACTCGAGCCATCACCGAGTACGCTTTACTGCTCGCTTCTAGGTCCTTATGGTCTGCCAACCTTAGTAATATTTCTCGGACGCATTCTTCGGGCAGATTTTCTAATTTAGGAAACGATTCGTCACTCGGCTACGAACACAAGAAGAAAAATTCCCCGGTGATTTATTCGACTTGGAATAATTTTTTCCAGCAACGAGGATGAGGACGAGGGTAAGCTTACTTCGCGGATTTGTATGCTATTCGCAATGTCTACGATTCTGTTAATAGTATTTAGATGATTCTCCCAAAGTTGCGTCGATCCTAAAGGGTAGCCCCAACAGGCGCAATTGATCATCACTCGTAACTGGTCCAAGAGTTTATTCAACAAATGGATATTTTGTTGGCTGGTAGAAACTGCGAATAAAAAAACAACACTCGATGAGTAAACTCGATTTCAGCATCACCGATTTCACATCAAGATTACCTACCTTGTTGGGCGACTTCTTCCAGCATTTTAAATAGTACTTTTTGAGCACACCCAGAAAGAGCTGGTAGCTTATACGTAATAAGTAAATCTAACAATTTACAAATATAATTAAACCTACGGACATCGTGCACAGCCGATTTGAAGTCTAATCTTTTGAAAGCGTCGCTTAAACCGTTAAATCCGGCGATCTGCGTAAAGTAAGAGGTTCGATTAGCAAAAAAAGCTCATTTTGGGTGGCGAATTTTACAAAATTCGAACCCATATTGCTTACTTCTTTGGTGCATTTAATAGTAATATGACAATGGGGCTGTACTGTTCCATCTCCTGTAACATACCAAATCAGATTCAACCGATCAGAATCTATAGCAGCAAAAAATAAGATTTCTTTTTCTATAGAGGACTAATATTACAAGATTTACCAATTAACAAACGTTTTTCTATAAACAGAGCCTTCATCAATAAATAATTATTTTGAACTAGGTAATTAAAAATTGAAATTTACCAAGATGACATTTTTAAATTGTAAAAATTAGAAATTAGAAGAAAATCCAAATCGTAATGTAAAACTTAAAATAAATAGTTAAAAATTAATAATTCACAATTTAAAAA
>FIZV01047012.1:0-10375 GCA_900050545.1 Trionymus perrisii | reverse complement strand
GGGGTCAATAAATTTGACCAATTGATGAACCCAATGAAAGAACGAACATCAGTAGCGTAGCCAGACATGAGGGGGGGGGTCTTTGCAAAAAAATAAAATAGATTTCATGAAGAATGGGGAAAAATTATTGTCAAAAAAAAAAGTGACCGAGCGAAGTCAGGGCGAAAACTTTTGTACAAGAAGGAATTTAAATACTGAAATTTCATCATTTTACAATTTTACGTCGTCAAAGGGAGAGGGGGTTAATAGAAAAAATTACGAAACACCTAGAGCAGTCGATAGGATCTCTAAATCGAGACTATTTTTACATAGGGCTTTCCAGCCAATCATCATTGGCTATTAGCTATTGGCTTTAGCTGATTTTTTTCATTGGCTTAATCATTGGCTGGCTATTAGCTAGTTTCGAAGTGACCTCTCAAAATACTCGTATTGAAGAGTAGATCACGTTTTTGATTTTGATAGCAATTACAAAAACCTTTACGATTTTAGAGAGTTTGTTCTTATTTTAACAAAAGAAAAAGAAAAATTCTACAAATAACATGAAAAAAAATACATAATGAAAAAATTGTAAAATACGTACAAACTAGCCAATCCATTAGCTAGTTGAAATTTCATTAGCTATTTTCTGGCTATTGGCTAGCAACTTGGAGCATTAGCTGGCTATTGGTTATTAGCTGAAATTGCATTAGCTAGCATTAGCTATTGGCTATTGGCTTATAGCTATTGGCTGGCTGATGGAAAACCCTGTCAATCTTACATTTTATTGTTTTCATTTTTTAGGAGGGGCTGAGCCCCGTCAACTTTTTCGTACAAATTCTCAAGGAGGGCCTGTGAGCCTCCCTATGGGAGCATCAATGGATGCATGATCCAGAGTGATTTCTCATTGTGAAAATATGTGCGGTGAAAGAAATTACAAAGAATGATGAGTTGTTGTTCTTGGAAAATTGAAAGTTCAGTTTTTCTTTTGAATTATTTTATGGGATGGAGAGCCCCAGAAAAATTCTATTGCTTGGAAAATGATTCAACGCAGAGCGAAAAGATGGTTTGTGATGTGACGAGATTTTTTTGTGAATTTTATTGTCTCGGTTCAACGGTCTTGACAAAAAAAAAAAAAAAAAAAAAAAATACATACGAATCTCAAACCTCCTTTTTTTGAATTCGGTTAAAAATTAGGAGAAAGTTGAACAGTTGTTGAGGTGCATTGCAGATCCTCCCATCAAATCATAGACTAGGCACTTTTGAATAAAGAAGTTTTAAAAAAGCATATCCTCCCATCAAATCACAGACTAGGCACTTTTGAATAAAGAAGCTTTGAAAAAGCCTCATAGGTTGCATAGTTTTTCTGGAAACGGGGCATAGAGCCAAAAACCGTATTTTTCTCCAATCGTGGTGTCAATTTTTCGTTTTCCAAAAAAGTTACCAATATTTTTAGCAAAATGAGACCATCAAAATTTAATGTGAAAATTATGGTTTTGTTTGGGAACTGTATTTTTTTAGTATTTTAATTTTTTAATTTTTTTTTTCAAAAATCGAAACTTCAAACTTTTTGTAAAAATAGTAAAATTAATCTATCTACTTTCCTCATTTTTTGAAATAAACAAATCAAAAACAAAAAAGTTGAGTAATATAAAAAAGTCTAGAAAATATGCGCTTATCCTACTGTAAGTATGTATTTAACAATTTTTTTTTGGAAATCTCTCCCCCCCCCAAAAAAAATGACTAGATTTTCATTGAAGTTTGAAATCCTAGAAATATAAATAATCAGGATTTTCTTTTTTTTATAATTTGTCTTTTGCGTCAAATTTTTGTTCGACACTTTGTACTATTTTGCGTTGTTTTTTTCAACGCTACCCCTTCCCCTCCTAGCCTTTGAGAAAAGAGAAAAAAGCCACACATGAGATTATCGTATAAAATTAATAGATACATTACATACCAAAATACGTACATACGAGCAGAAAACAGCATTATGTGATCGATAAGGCCATTCTACAAATTCCATATACGTACATACGTACCTAGTACGTACACTTATACGTTTCTACAGCTTGTGTTTCTTCATCTCCAGAAGGAAACAGCACCGCTAAGTACGTATTATAGGCGTACATTCTCGAGGGGCATATTAATGATTAATAAATGAACTCCAGAATATGTTTTTTACGTCCCAAGCCTCGCTTCGCCTTGTTTACTCGTCGCTCATTTCAGTCTTCTTTTTTTTTTAACCTCTTTCTCTCTCGCAGCACGATTCGTTCTCTTCTTCGATGAGAGAGAAGGTACATTAGTATTTTGTTTATTGAATCATTTAACGCTTTCGAAGAATTATTATCCTTTTAAAATTTTATTCGCTTTTTACAAAAACGCGCCTTCTATGTTCCCAAATACGTAACGCAAGTTGCCAACGTACCTACTATTTGGTACGAGTTACCCGCAAAGGTATAGACCGAGGTGGCGAACACGGTTGTAAATTTAACCAACGACTGGATATTCAATTTGTCGGTGTAGGTTTTTATTTGGTCGGTCTATTGTGTACCGAGTGTTGTTACCAGAGGAGAAGAAGAACCCAAAAGATCAGCTAATGTCTTTTCTCGCGCGAACCTGCGACGCACATGTACATGTGTACAACTCGGGTCGTTTTTCATTAACGCGTTTACTTTTTCATGCTTTTCGAGCATTTGAATTTTACAAACGGTTGAGTGTGAAGTGTTGCTTGGTGGGAATTTTTTTTCTTCCTTTTTTTGTAGGGGAAAAAGTATACTGCGGTGTGGCATGGAATGCTTGATTTTGGCGAGTTTATGCCTTGAGGTTCTTCTTTGCATAAAGTTTTGAATTTCGTTGCTGTATTTCAGCAAAAAATTTGAGCAGAAATTGAATAAATTTGAGCTCAGATTTGAAAAATAAAAATTGAAGAAAAATTATATTATAAAAAGAAGGTATTTTAGAAAAAATTGTTAAAAAAAGAAAGAAAATTTGGACAATAAAAAATTAAAATTTTGAGGAAAACTAATTGATAAAATTTGAAAAATTCTTATTGAAAAAACAAAACAAAAAAAATTGGGAAAATTTTCTCAAACAAAACTAGTAAGAACAAAATAAGGTTTTACCAAAAAAATCAAAAAATTGGTAGAAACTTTTGAAAAAAAAATATTGAAAAATTTTAGAATTTTAGAAAGTTTTTGAAAGAAGAGAAGTACCTATTCAATAAAACTTGAAAAAAAGAGGTCGAGAAAACATTTTTTATGAAAAAATTATTTACAACGTGAACATGATTTTTAATCTAGTAATGTAATCAAAATATATTTGATGTATCATCATTGAGTAAAATGTAAACTTTTTTGAAATTGAACTAATCTCTTATCAGTATCCAGTTGGCACTTTCCTGCTTTTGGGCATATTCCTTTGGTTAGTTCCTTGAATGGGAATTTTTTTTTCATAACTTCAAACTTCAAAGTCATAATATAAGTATGTATAGCTTATCATACGTAATACATATAATGAAACATTCTATACGTTTGCCAATGCCAACTTGAGCGTTTTTTTGTCTAAAATTGCTGATCGAGGCATTCATTTGTGCAGAATAAGACATCCGTCGTTACCTACGACTAAATACGCAATCCCTATCGACATCGGTAATTTCTCAGAATTTAATCCAATTACGAGTGATTCTCTCCCTCTCTAACTCTTGAAAAAAAAAGCCAACTAATGCAAAACAAATCAAACGTCCATGATTCGTAATCCAATACCTCCAAGTTCTTAGAATGAAAAAAATTCAATCTGAGATGACAATTTACACCTCGAACGTGGCTCTTCCCTGCCCCCACATTACACCGACGTTTCACGATGCTCGTAAAATGAGAAAAGGCTACCGCAGAGCGACGTAAATAGGCGAAATGGGGGACACGTGTTAACTAAGTCGTCCAATGTACTATTCGTCGTAGGCGTTTTGGGAAGAATTCCACTCGTTATAAAAAAAATTAAATATCGTTGCATTTTGTATCAAACTTCAAGATATTTTTCTCAATGCACTTGGAATAAATTGGAGACCATGGTCGAGCAAATCTCCAGCTGCTAAATTCGACTTATTGCAGTCTGATTCAGAGCCAGAGCGTCGGAGGCAGTTTGATAATCTATCAAACGTTTGCGATGATGGCTTTGAAATGAGCGCATTAATGAACCCAATCATCGTACGTTCACCAAACGTATATCGCATCTGCATCGTTGGTTTTGTTCGCTTTGGTCAACAGCCAAAGCATTAGGTCGCACATACATTAATCGTATTAGCCAAATTTTGGCATCTCGAGGAAAAATACTCTCGAGTTGTAATGACGTCACATCTAAGAGCTCATACTCGCGAGAAATGATCATAACTGCGAACGTACGAGTATAAATCGTCAGTGCTGGTAACAGTGACCACGCGGACACGATTACGTCGATAAATCGATGATTCCTCGTTAAAAACTCGTTAACAATTAAAAAGTCGTAATTTCAATGTTGGCTTCGATCTCCTATAGAGACTAATTTAGGTATCAAGACGAGTGCTCGAGTTCGACTCAGTTGATGAAAAAAATGATCTTTACCAGCCTAATACAGCGTGAAATACTGAATTATACGGCTCGTTAAGCACTTCTTCCTTCTTATGCTGGCGATATTTATTTTTCGCCATAATTAATGCGCCTATCACGTTCGTTCAATTTTTCTCACCTTCGCCTTCTTGCTTGTCAAATCGTTATTGGAGTTTTCTTTGCGAGGGAAATATTTTTTACTGTATGAAAAAATGTTTTACACAAAAGTTGTTCAAATTTAAATTTTTCACAAGAAATCATTGTTTCAATTTTTCTGTCAGACGCCTCGTTGAGGAGAATTTTTTATTGGTTCTCCTGAAAAATTATGGAAAAAAGTGTAAGCACCCTTTCTACAATCGGACTCACATATCGTATAATACAGAGAACCCCACCCCTACGTAGA
Source organism: Trionymus perrisii (assembly GCA_900050545.1). Taxonomy (NCBI): domain Eukaryota; kingdom Metazoa; phylum Arthropoda; class Insecta; order Hemiptera; family Pseudococcidae; genus Trionymus; species Trionymus perrisii. The sequence goes on along the minus strand of FIZV01047012.1, from coordinate 5,416 downwards.
AAAATCTCGTCCTGCTTTTAGTCAATTTTTTAAAACAATGAAGTTGCGCAGTTTTATGAAAGAGGGCGTTGTAGAGTACGCATGCGCAATGTGCATGTATCTTTCCCCTTCCATCCTAAAAAAGTTGCTGCGTAACCGCCACGCCGCGCCATCTCTGAAATAGCTCCATAACTAAAAGCAAAACGAGCTCGTTTTTAACAAAATAACGAGACTTTTTAATGTATGGGCGGGCTACTTATTATACGTCATTTAGGTTAATCTATGGTACCGGTATCCCTTCCGTTTCACCTTTGGCTTTGAGTTTTATTTTTTAAAGAATCAGTTTGGCACAAGGTTACTTCGAAATGTGTGAGGTATTGTAGGAGGCAATGCCCTTACTTCGTAAATCCGTGCTAATGGCAAGGTGCTCAAAAAATTTTAGAAACTGTATGGTATGATTTTTTTTTGGTGTACGGTTCCATCATTAAATTATTACTGCTTCTTTCGTAGTCCTCGTCGAAAAAATAATACTCGTGGTGGACTCGACAAACGACGATTTTATGGCTGTTTTAATGACGGTGCGTGACTGACGTGTGCAATTCAATTGCGAGAAGCTTCGACGGTTGTGGATTCGATGTTAGGATCACGCGCGCGGTTTGATACGAAAGTTGGCGCGTTCCTACAAATTTCATTCTTCCATTAACAACTTTTTTTCTATTTTGCCAATTTTTGTAGCGAAACTGTTCCGCTGTTTTAATTATAACGTTAAGTTTGACTAGAAACTGTGTGTGTGTGTGCTGTTTTAATAGGCGATTTCTCGGTGGGAGGAGGATGGGTGCACGTTTCGTAAGGGCTTACACTTGCACGCATTTTGCGAAGGTAATATAAAAATCGTTGGATTTGTCTCGGAAGTCTTGATTTTTTTTTATCGAATCTCTTTCGTTTGTATTCGTTCAGAATTAATTCAAACTTTTCGAAAATTTACTCGTAAAAATTGTAAAAATTGATGACTGCAGAAAAATTCATTTGAAAAAAAAAAACAAAAAAAAACTTGAATTTAGAATATTTGTATTTGAAAAAAAATTGTGTTCAATCACTTTTTGAAAAATTTACTTGCAAAATTTTTTTGTTTGAAATTCGTTTGAAATTTCTAAAATTAATTTAGGGTTTTTGAAAGCCATTTTATTCAATTTTTAAAATTTGTGTATTGACTTGTTTTCAAAACGTCTGTTTGCGAGTCACTTTTATAGTATTTTGACTTTGCCAGTATTTCGTATCTGGGTCACATTTTTTAGTCTTTATTTCTCTCAAAAGTGACTAAAAGTCACATTTTTTCTTTTTTTCCTTCTTTTTTTATATAAATCAACTTTTTCTATATTTTTTATCTTAGGCAAAACAATTGATTTCGCTGTTTAAAAAAGTGTTTTTGACGTTTTAGTTCGTTGAAAATTATCATACGTCATTAAGTACGTATGAAACATGGTGTAAAATTAATTTATTGTTCTACGAAATCAAAAATCTTATGAAAATATTTTAAAAACCTATTTTTAAAGATTACTTTATGAATAAACTTTTCCAATAGATATACAGTGTAACAGGGTGGCTATTTGATTCGAAGTACATTTTGGGTAGGTAATTAAAAGTAGGTAAAAGTGATCTGTATACATGTTCCTTATGGTGAGTGTGAAATCGTTAAGTTAAGGACTCTTTAGCAGATCGTTTTTACCACCGCCTCACCCTGTACCTATAACCAACTCAATATTTTTTTTAAATTGTCAATTTTCGAATTTTGATAAAAGCAGGATAATAAATATGTTATTACCTGAGAATTTGAAATAGAAAAATATACTTAACTTGATCTGAATTCCCCAGTTTTCCTAAAGTCAAAAAATTGCCTTCAAAACATTTTAAAAATTTCTGCTTCTGTTAAAATTGTTCAAAAAAATGATTTAATTTCAAAATATGGTCAAAATTTTACAAAAAATTGAAAATTTTTGTAATTTTGGAAAATAATGCGAACGATGACAAATTGTTGAAATGTTGATAAGCTGAAATCAGGAAAATTTAAGGGAAAATAATCACGAAATTCTTCAATCGCAACTTCCAATATAACAAATTCAAAATTTAATCAACTTTTTTTGAAAACGTTTTCTATACTCCATTACTCCATCCAGCAATTTGAAAATCCAATTATGGCAGCAGGAGAGGAAATAATTTCCATTATTCTACGACTCTTATTAAGCATTGATTCAACATAACTTGAAATCCTGCAAATTTTTAAGCTCATTTTTGCTCAACAGCGTGTTTAGGAATCTAGTCGTGTATCTGTAAAAGCGTTGAAGTTCTGTGTAGTATTTCGCGGTTTAAGAGGATAAACGATAGATGTTATTAATCACGTTCGCGTTTCATTTCATCTCGTATCTACTCGTACAATACGGACGAGTAAAAAATATCTTTATTTAATTCGAATAAATTTATCGTTTAGGCGGATCGGAAAGTCATAGGCGGTTTGAGGTTATTATGGAGCTGGATCACGCATAGACTACTACTATTCTGAAGTGAAAAGCTCTCTCGGCAGCATTGTAATGGTTAAAAACAACGTCAGCTGTTAATAATATCGAGCATATATTACCCCGACGTATACAATTGCGAATTCCATACGCGTTTGTGTTTTCACTTGACGCGGGTATACAATATTATATCGAATACTCGTAAAAATATAACAATTTCACTTGTGTCCGATTTAGATTTCGGGAACGGATTTAAGAAAATTTTACTACTTGAATATAAATTTCTCCAAAGGGTTGATTTTTTTTTTTCATCCTGGAGAATATGTAAGTATGCTGACAAAAGCGTGCTTTTTTCTCTAATTCTGTACTCGAGATAAAGCCAAAGAAAGGTGATTTTTTTTTTCGAAACGAATGTTACAATGTTTGAATGACTGCTGTTTAACACGAAGGTAGCTTTTTAATTTGTTCCAAGCCCGATGTACAGAATACAAAGAAAAAGTTCGTTCAACTTGATTATATTTACACAGTTGCAATTCAAAAACACTCACGGTTATTTTTCTCTTATAAAATGCTCGTCTTAACTACCACTATACATACGACCCGACTACAGAGTAAGGCCATATAAATTAATAAAATCCAAAAAATACTTTTTCTTGGTTTAAATTTTAGAGGTTTCGGTTTACAATGCGGGCGTACTTTTTTACTTCTATTATTGGTTTTGTTTTTAGACGAACTGAGGGTGAATAGAGAAAACAAAGCGTGGTTAGAATGCGTTGTTTTTTTTACCACAACAAAAGGTTGATATTTGTTAGTAGGTACCCAGACCTACGCTCTTTCTACTAAAAATCAAGCTATGGAATTTCGATTTTTGTAAACCAGCCGAAAGATAATATTTAGCCGCATTTTCAGCCGAAGCAAAAAATTTAATATCGAATTCTACATGTATACTCGTACCTATACGGAAATAATAATAATAAAAAAAAATTATAGTGCTTATTTTTGCAAAAGTTAGGCAATTTACTGACCGGAACATGGCCAGTACTGCAAATGTTCGTAGTTCATCCGTGTAGTCTTTCTGGGAGTGTAATTCAGACCTATAGAAATGATTATAATTGGGAATTTGGAAAATTGGCAAATTCGAAAAAAAATAAAAATAGTTCACTGGAAAAATCGAGCGAATTTAACAAAATCGAAATTCTATTCAAGGAATTGGGGAAAAGTTCAACAAAAATTCCATATGAATATTCTTTTTGTCTTCAGTATAAAATTCAAACAGATAAGTTCGTGTAATGAACAATTTGGTAGATTCAGCAAAATCGTTACCTTATTCGGAACATTGATCTTCAAAACAATTGAAAGATTTCTTCACTCTTCGAAATTGAAATGTTTGTTTTTTCTAGAAAAATTGAGGTTATTTTTCTTCTCAAAAAATTAAGAATCCTTTTATTCAAAAAATTTAATTTTTTCTTCAAAAAGTTGAGATAATTTGTTTATTCTAAAAAAATTTAAAGATTTTTTTTTCCCTAAATTTTTTTTTTCGTAAAAGCTGAGATTATTTTTATTTTCAAAAAAATTAAGAATCCTTTTATTCAAAAAATTAGATCTTTTCTCCGAAAATTGAGATATTTGTGGATTCTAGAAGAATTGAAAGATTTTTTTCTTTAGTAAAATTGATTCAAAAAAATTGGATTTTTTCAAAGATATTTGTTCATTCTAGAAAAATTGAAAGATTTTTTTCTTAAATACATTTATAAAATTGAGATCATTTTTGTGCTCAAAAAAATTAAGAATCCTGTTATTCAAAAAATTAGATTTTTTCTCCAAAAAATTGAGATAGGTATTTGTTGATTCTAGAAAAATTGAGATATTTGTTTATTCTAGAAAAATTGAAAGATTTATTTCTTTAATAAAATTAAAAAGTTTTTTCTCTTACGAAATTGCGCCTTTTTTTCCGTAAAAATTGAGATTATTTTTATTTTCAAAAAAATTAAGAATCCTTTTTTATTCAACAAATTTGATTTTTTCGCTCCCAGAAATTAAGATATTTCTTTCATTTTAGAAAAATTAAAAATGATATCCTTCGAAAAATTGAGATTTTTCATTTAATTTTTTTTCACCTAAAAAGTGATGATCTATACTTATTGGTACCTGGCACATTCATTTATTTTTTTTTGTTGAAAAAATTTGAAAAAATATTTATCAATTTTTTTTTACTCTAATCAATTAAAAAATTCTAATACGAAAATCTGAGCATTTTTTATGTCACCGAACTCAAAAAACTTTTCAATTTTAAAAATGTTTTATCAAAAAAAAAAAATGAAAGATTTTTTTTTTTTTTTTTTTTTTACAAAATAAGAAGTTAGATAAAAACTAATATTTTTTATTGAGTTCTTTTTTTCTTAAAAAAAAAAAAATAAATAATGAGATTGATTTTCTCCGAAAGAAGCAAATTCCAAAGAAATTTTATTCCAGTAAAATCCATAATTTTTTTCTCCACAAGAGTTGAAACATGTTTCCCTCCAAAAACATTGGAAACTTTTTTATTCGAAAAAATGCAGATTTTCATTATTGAAGTTATGTTTTTAATTTTTGGAGTTTTTCAGGGTATAGTTCATTTCACTTTGTAGATAGAGCATTCAAGTTTTCGACCATGAAAAATGTATTCCTTCTGGATTTTCCCAATTTTAGAAATATTCTCTAAATTGTTTGTAAATGTTGCTAAAATTTTATTTGAAAGCAATTTCTTTCGATGAAAAAAATGAAAATCTTTATAAAACACATTTCTTGAACTTTATTGAAAATAATTTTTAAAATTTCGTTGAGAAAAATTGTTATAAATTTTTTAAACATTTTTACAAATTTTAGTCATGTTTTTTGAATTTTTTTGACAATAATAATCTTATAAAATATATAATTATATTGAAATG
>FIZV01047010.1:0-12286 GCA_900050545.1 Trionymus perrisii | reverse complement strand
TAAAAATTCAATAATTTTTGAAAATTTGTCAGTTTTTGAGAAAATGGCAATTTTAAAGAAATGGGGATTTTTCAAAATTCCGTAATTTTTGTAAATTAGAAACTTTTATAAAATTCAGCGATTTCGAGAAATTTGATAATTTTTAAAAATTTTCCAGTTTTTGAGAAGGTGGCAATTTTTAGAAATTTGACGATTTTTAAAAATACAAAAATTTTGCAACTTTTTTAAAAAACACTAATTTTTGAAAAATTTGTAGGTTTTTAAGAAAATGACAATTAACTTTAGACTTCCCTATATTTTTCCTTGCCGCTGCTCAAATCTCATATTTTTAAAAATTGGCACACTTGATCAAAATGTCTGGCTTCGCTAGTGAGCAGCACCTACGTAATAAATATCGAATATTCGTCATTTCCTACACCCCACCCAGCTCCACATTCGCAAATGAACGCGAAAAGCAGCTAGAAATTCCAATGGACGAGTACAAGTACAAGGATTAAGAAAAAAAAGCTCGCAACGAGGGATATTTATCCTTCGGGGACGATGCATTAGTCGAATGAATCCCTTATTCTCTCAATTATTCCCGAGGAGCCGTTTGAAAAGCGAAATAAAAACGTTGATCTGCAATACACGCGAACCTTTCGGAAAGAAAAAACGAATGACTTGGCAGGCCATGCGATAAATGCTATTGCTATCATGTGCGCACTGCATACTCGTCTCAATCACGTACTCACGTTGGCTGGGATCACAGCTGGAACGCAACGCAATACAATTTATACGCATCTATCAAAGTGGAACTCGGTACCTCGGTACGACGTATACTACCAATTACGTATACCGTTGCTTTTACTCTCGCATAGAGGCTGGGCCATCCACATCCAGGCCGGCTAAACGACGACAACGTGTTATACCATAACCACCGGTCCACTCCGCACACAAGTCAACAATATATAGCTCGACTTGATACCTACCTACGTTAGATTGTGATTGGGAAGAACCTGCAGCCTGCAGCCAGGAATGGTCGTCGTACCGCGTCGAGTCGAATCATATAATACCACTTTTCATTCTACTTTCACCGTTAGCGACTGCCGAGCTCGAAAACTGGCATCGTCGCTTCGCCACCGAGCTTCTTTTTACTCGTATTTATCATCTTTATGATATTTTTTTTCGCTATGTAACTTTCCACGCTGGCTTCTACCTTCTTGGTATCGCGTTCCGCACCGCAGTGCGTACGCAGATGCAGAAAAAAAGAGACGCCAAAGATTTACGGCGAGGAAGTACGAAAACCCTAGCGACAATACGACCACTGACGTCTGCTCCAAGTTTTCGTCGTCGGTATCCTACACCAAGGCGAAAGGAAACTCTCAACGCTCCTTTTTCCCCAAACCCAGCTATGCCTCGTAACTAGAGTTATCCGTATGGCCTGCCCGAGAAATAGGTAACGAGTATAAAACACGACTTGAAAATTAAACAAAGAAACTTTCTGTCAAAGGAACAAAAAGTTCACCTGACATTAGTCGTAACGACAGCTTCGGGTCATGAGACGTTTTACTCTCCTAGTCTTCCCCCGCGTTGTTTTCTATTCTCTCCCTCTTGCATTGAAGACGAAGCCGAAATATTCGCAACTGTGTTCACATTATTTACCTCCCATCTAGCTTAATTTTTCGCGAACTGCCATCGATTTGAGAGACCAGCAAGCGTCGACAAAGTTATACTTCCACACAGGTAGATATGGGATGAAACACAATGAAAGCAGCCAGTGAACGACGAACAGATTTGATGCGTGTGAAAAAATAGCGTGATACACTTCGCCTCGATTCAAACTGCTACTAAATATCGTCGCTGGTGCAACACACATGCTATTTCTTGGCGCTAATAAAAACATCAGTAGAAGAACAGGAACACTTCCACATATATACTTATGGGGTACACCTATCTTTTATACCTCGTATTTGATACACAAAATCATCGAGACTACTACCATATTAATTTTAAAAACTAGTTTTTTCTTTCAAATATTATACGCGTACCATTTTCAAGGTTAATTACACTCGCACTCGCTCGCGCCTATTAAATAGACATAAAACGAAACTAAAATTGTATTCGGTGTTTTATTAAGCTATTATTAGATATGTGTTTTAATAGGGGGAAAAAAAGTAAAATTCGCAAGAACGATCAATCTGCATTATTTTTGGCACAATACATCAGTCTATATATTTACAATTCAAACATTGAAAAATTGGGTATAGTATGTACTGATCAAAAAATAAAAATGAAATCAAAGACTTGATAAAAAACACTGTCAAATTTGGGAGAGAAAAAAACTGGAGCCAAATAAACCAAACTATTGTTCAATTACACTGTAAATTAAAAAAGAGGCGGGGTTAAACAACTTCATCGCACAATCAATCCTATTTTTTACACAAATGGGAGGGGCGTTCTCACATAAACAAACGTTTCATTGGCCAAGTACTCGAGAGGGGTGGAGCTAAACAAGTTTAAGGCCGGGTACGTTCCATTGTTGGGAGATTTGGGCGGAGTATTCACACATATAACTTCGGATACCTGAATATCTATCAAAATAACCTGATTTTTTAGTGTTTGAAGAGAGATTTCTCACACTTTTGAAAATTATTTCAAGATTGTTCTCCAGGGCTGGCAACTCAAAGTGGACTGAAGCCAAAACCTAAAAAACCTAATTGGCGAGGATTACTTTGATGAAACAAGAAAAAATGTTGAACCCAAACCTAAAAATTGGGAACTCGAAGCCTGAACCCAAAACTCATAATATCAACTCTAATCGAGCAATTTTCTGAATTTTCTCGAAAAATTCAGCCCTACGTAGAGGATTTGACGTAATAAGAACTTCGAAAGAAAATTCTCCAATTATGTAAAAATTGTTTTTTCTAAGAATAAATTTTCAGAATCAATTTTTTCGATTTTTACTTGAACGGGCAATTTTTTCAAAAAATTCAACCCTATACGTACAATTGTAGGATTTGACGTATAAGAAATTCGAAAGGAAATTCTATGATTATGTGGAAATTGTTTTTATTGTTAATTTTATAAATAATTTTTTTTTTAGAATCTTTTTTTTCATTTTTACATAAAAAAGGCAATTTTTTCAAAGAATTCAACTTCACAATTTGTAGGTATAGAAAAATTTTCAAATTCAACAGAAAATTTTGGGAAATTTTTTTTTCGTGAAATTTATGATTGGAAAAAATTTTAAGAAGTTTTTCAATTTTTCACATGAACAGGCAATTTTATCAAAAAATTCAACTCCATAATTTGTAGTGATAGAAAAAATTTGAAATTCAACAGAAAATTGATTAATTTTGTGGAAATTTTTTTTTTTCATAAAATTTATGATTGGAAAAATTTTAAGAATCAGTTTTTTCATTTTTCACATGCACGGGCAATTTTTTCAAAAAATTCAACTGCATTGTATTATAGGGATAGGAAAAAAATGAAATTCAACAGAAAATTGGTCAATTTTGGGGGAATTTTTTTTTCACCATATTCATGATGAGAAAAAATTTTAAGAATCATTTTTTCCGTTTTTCACAGGAACGGAGATTTTTTTTCAAAACACATCAACTCTACAATTTGTATGGATAGAAAAAAATTGAAATTTAACAGAAAATCAGTTAATTTTGTGAAAAAATGTTTTCACCATATATGCTGATATTGCTGATGAGAAAAATTTTAAGAGTAATTTCTTTCATTTTTTACAGGAAAAGGGAATTTTTCAAAATATATCAACCCTACAAATGTAGGGATTGACAAATTAGAAAATTCAACAGAAAATCGATTAATTTTGTGGATTTTTTTTCATTCAATTTATTATGATTAGAAAAAATGAATCATTTTTTTCGATTTTGACGTAAACGAGCAATTTTTTTGAAAAATTCAACTCTACATTAAACTGTAGGGTTATATAAGAAATTCAAAAGGAAATTTTCCTTTTAGGTAAGTAATGAAAATTATATTTTAAAAATAAAATAAAAAATTGAAAAAAATTTCGAAAATGGAAACCAATTATTTATTTCATTTTTCAATCTTAAATTAACCTAGTTTAAAATTTTTTATTCAAATTTTTGAATTTATAATGCGTATTTGATTAAATCTTCACCCATTTCAGTTTTTCTCTCTTTACACCTTAATTAAATTTTTTTTAGCAGATTCCTAATTTTCAATTTCACTTTCCTTTAATTTTTTCCTCTTTCCCTCTATTTTATAATTTTCAGAAAAATTATACTTTCAATTTGATTTTGATTTTCTTTTACTTCATTTTTCCCCCATCTTTAAAAAAAAAATCAAAATAGGTAAGTACATTAATTTCAAAAGGTTGAGAAAATGTGAAAAATGACATCCTGAAAATAGGTGACCTTTTGTTGAACATGGGGTTCTTTCTCGAAACCCTATGGGCTAAGTCCAAAAATTCGATTGGTTCATTTTGAGGAACCTGAACCAATCACAACATAGAGAAGTACTAGTACACACAGTTATCACTTGACACGCATAAAAAAAATGGAACACATTTTATAAAATTCCTTATTCACTTCCCTTCGCCTAATTCACAAAATTAGGCTGGAATAAAACCACCTCCATTCCATTCTGTTATACCACATGACCCGAATAAAAACAATTCCAAATTACCCGAGCGAACTGCACGAGGAAACCTACATCTACTCCGTACTCCGTACCATCTCACATTTCGCCTCACTCTGCGAAATTTTCCACCTCATATATTCAACTGGAGCAAAAATATTATCCAATTTGTTGCGGTGAAAATAGACAAAAATAGAGACTTAATTGTGACATAATGCTCCTCACGTACAGCTCGTTTCAAAATACCCTTCAGTATCTCTCCAGCTCGCGTCGAATTAACCCAGAACTAGACACTGGCACAAATTCGCAGTGTAAAATTTTCACCAATCTTGGCATTTTGTTCTCATTACGGGGGGTAAACTCGTCAGGTGGAATAACACGCCAGAAATTTTCTTTCTCGACGAATAAAAAAAAAAAAAAAGAAAGAAAGAGGAAAGAACGCGAGCGGGACACGCTAAAAAGACGACGTCGTCGTTTTCATAGCGAACTAAAAGGAAGGAAAAAAAGCAGAAAAAAGTATGAGAAAAATATACTTATTGCGGAGCGTGTTAAAAAGAAAGTTCGTCGATTCTTTTATACCCTAAACACACATACACACGAACACGAAGTACCTAATGGAGAAAAAAACAGACGAAATAAATACTATACCGTTACCTAGTTTACTAAACTGCTGCTTGGCTGTCGCAGCGCTACCTTCGTTCACCTCACCTTTTCGTCCATTCATGTTCTCGTGTCGCACTTTCCAACTCGCCAGCGGTGATTTTTACAAAATCCTCGAGCGAATAAATTTTCCACCAAAAAGGTCGCAGTAGAGCAGACATCAGAAAAAAAAATGCTAAATTGAAAGCGAAATTTTATATGAGAATGAAACCTGGACCGACCCGACCCTATCATCGATTCGGCGAAGTATTTTTGGGTGCACGTCATTAACATAGATATTTGAACCTTCGGCTGGGCTCGACTCGACTCTGCATCTCGACAGTCCGCCATCCCGCCGCAACCGGGTGAATTCTTGGAGATTTATTGTTTCCGTTCGAAAGAGAGAAGACATAGGTCGACTTTACAAAGAAACATCCACATCGTGTGTTTACAAGTTGAACCGAATATGAAACAACATTCTCATGAATCCTCGTCGGGCCTATAACCTCTTCTAAAAAGAGTACAAGAATCGCAACGTCGACCACACCGACCGTCTCGATTCGCCTCACTTTTCTGTCGCACGTAATATACTCGTAAATTTCTCATCAAGTAATTTCATTTTCTTTCGCCGAGCAAAAAATTCAATCCGACAAATGACGCGTTATTTTTCGTCCGAGCAACCTTGGTAACAAATTCGTTGTGTAATTTAATGTTTCGCCTTAGCAATAACAGATTCGTGCCATTAGAGACACCTATAAAGTATCGATGGAGAAAAATTCGAGAAACCCTAGTACCTCCGAATGGGAATCCACCTACCCTTATATTTTTTGATAAATCCTCGTCTCGATAAACGTTCACTACGTTACAATCCATTATCCATTCAATAACCCCCACGCATACCTGAAAAACCGCTTACGACCTCGAAGAGGATCTTGAACCTTGACGTCGAATACATTGTCGTTATAGGCCGCCACCCTATACACTCAATAGCTCGATCATACCTGCAAGCTCGTCCAATTTAACACCTGCTGACGCGCTCTTGCCATCTCGCTAGTCGCTACCCATTTTTAACCTGCTGCTATCGCAGAAGAACGAGTACAATTCTCCGCCAAGTAAGAAAATTTTTCACATACAAGGAAATCCCAGCTCGGTCGTAGTCGTAGCTGTTTTAGCTGTAGCGTAGCATGGCACAGCAGCGCGACAAACCATTCAAGGCTACCACATCCTATTAAGTAATTTACCTCTTGCACCGCCAATTAAGCAGACAATGAGCTAAGGAAAAGCCTCCCAACGACCTCGAACATTCTCGAATGAATCTACACAGCAGTGAACGCCGTCAACGGTTGAAAATTCTGCCCTTCCTTGCCACCTAGTTCGTATCGATTCGCCATCACATGTTTATCTGGAGCGTCTGCTTATGTAAATTTTTTTGGCACGTTGCCAGTGTATACACCTTCTACATATAATGTGCAGGTTGGTGCGCGCTAAATTGACCGAGTACAGGTGGCACACAGCCACCGCATTATACTAATGGATAAATTATAGAAAAATCAGTGATCAACTCGTATCATTCGTATTCGTATCTCATGCAATCGGTATCTCAATTCTTAGTCTTTGCGTACAAAATGCAACACACGACGAGACAGACGCGAGGAAACCGAATCATCAAACAAGATCATCGTGTCGAATGCAAATTCACTTCATCCATACTTGTTTTGCATAAATGACTTATTTTCAATTGCAAATTTACACTTTTAGTGCACCTGATAACCATCAGGAAGGTAGAGTACCCAGTAGCGAATACCTTGATGTTTGAAGTCGAAAAATAAGGTTCAAATTTGCTCGATGATAACACTGCTTGAGTGAATAGGGGTTGAATGATGAAATATGACCACTATTCGTTTCTAAGTGGGACAAAATTGGCTCTATGTAAAGTGAGAAGAATTCATTTTGATGTTCATTTAGGGGGTTTTGATCTTTTGAGCTCAAATTTTAAAATTTGTTTAAAACGGGCTAAAAAATGATGAAACTTTTTGAAATTTTCACACAAGGGATGGCAAGAGGATTCATATTACCTCCAATAAATGCAAACTCCATTTTTCAAAGGACATTCCCATCCTTTCTTAGGTTCCAAAAAGTGAAGTTGGGGATAATTTTTTTAAGTTGATCAGTTTTACAAGTTCCTTTAATTGGCCCAAAATATTTTGGTTTAGGTTCAGATTATGCCCTTGATGGGTTAGTTTTAACTTTTTAACCCTTCTATAACAATTTCAATATTTTTACCTCCTTTTTAGGTAAATCGATCAACTTACAGCCCAAAAGAAATGACCTAGGGAGCTAAAATTAATTTTAAAAAATTCAAAAAAACTACCTGGTGGTGTCAATAGTTTTTTCAAAATCAATCAAAAATTGAAAAAAAAAATTAAAACCGAACTAAAAGTAATTAAAATTCCTAGAAAACCACGAAAAATGAAAAAAAAATTGAGAAAAATTGAAAAAAAAATACAAAATAGGAAAAAAACTCACAACTCGAAAAATAGATACGACTAAAAATTGAAAAAAAATGAGAATTTAGTAAAAAAAAAGCTATTCCTCCCCACCTCAAAAACAGAATTTCGATTTTTTGAAAAACTAAAAAAAATATTATAATTTTTAACCTAGGCAGGACTTCTGCAACATTCATAAAGAACACATTGATTTTTTTGATACCGAAGAAGGGAGTAAATTTAAAAAAAATTAATTAAAAAGTAAAAGGGGTAGAATCATTAAAAACTTCTCTACAATCATTTTCACTTTGTTCAACAACGGGTGAGAAGAGAAGCTCAATGTATAATACCGAGGGCCGCATAAAGATCGATTTTTCAGCCAACACAGTTATAATTTGGGGACTCTTCGCTTTTTCTCGGTCGCCTGATAAAGGCGAAGGCGGAAACTCGTCGACGATGCTCAGATCTCATTTGAAGGCAATTAGCTCTCTTCATCGTCGTCTTATCGCTGGTGTTTCTACGCTACACTATAAGTGTTACTTTTGTTTTGTTTTTTAGGGGAAGGATCGACAACATTTCGATTAAAAATTTATGAAGAGAATTAATAATTTTTTTTTATAAAATCAAAAATAAATGAAAAACGAATTTTAAAAAGTATAAAAAAAATAGAAAGAAAATTAAAAGTTGAAAAAAATAAATAAATAAACAGATATAGGTAATAAATTTAAAAAAAAGTTACCTTCGTAATTATTTAGAAAAATCAGATATGCACGAACATTCACACTTATACACATTATTTAGCGACGTTTCGAACAACGACGTTATTCCTTATCAAATTGATGATAAGAGAGTATACTGAGCACATGAAATAAATTGCAGTTTACCTAAAATCGCTAGACATTTAAACGGTTCAAGGTCGTTCACATCATTCTTAACAAGGTTTGAGAAATGAAAATTATTAATCACAAATCCTCGATAAAAACTTCTTTCAGTGTTGAAAAAAAAAAAAAAAACACGGGACAAATAAAGGGCAAGAACAAAAATATGCATTATTTTTTCAAGAAAATGCTCTCGACACTCAAAACAGGCACCTTTACAAATATGTAGATGAAAAAGATTCATTTAAATGAGTTTTTTATTATTATTATTTTTTCCAAAAAAAAAATATCCCCACGACATTCAACAATTTTTCTCTCCATCGAAGGAATTGTACCCAAGATTTTTTTTATGAAAAAATTTCTCCAGATAGCTTAAGTATTTTTCAAGCGATTTTTTTTTGAAAGGGAAATTTTTTGGAAAAATGTTTTATTGATTCAAAATTTAAAATAAAAAAAAATTCTAGGGAAAATTTTCTCGTGAATATTTTTAGGAAAAAAATAATCTCAGAACAAAGATGAAAAAAAATGAATGTGAGGATAGATGAGAGATGGGACTGGGACAACTAAAATTTTGATTTCACTTTTTTGGTAAACTTTATGTAACAAAAATCCTCCAAAATTGAATTGAAGGAGTCTCCGGTCCCTATATCTTGAAAATTTGAGTGATATTTCAATTTTCAAGGTTATAAAATAAATTTAAAATTTTTTTCAAAATAAAAAAATCTTTCATTTTTAATTTACGAAAAAAAAGTTTTTAAACTTTTATTATTATAAAATTTCATTTTTGGTTGATAGGTTTTTCTCAGTGGCCCTAGCATATTTCTTAGAATTTTCCTAATATAAAAGATTTAAAAATTCTACCAAAAATAATAAATAAATAATTCTCAAGCAAGAATTTTTTCCTGAAATTTTTTAAATTTTCTTGTATCTCAGTGGCCCCAGCATATTTTTTAGAATTTTCTCAATATAAAAGATTCAAAAATTCTACAAAAAAAAATGAATAAATAATTCTCAAACAAAAATTTTTTCCTGAAAATTTTTTAAAATTTCTTTCAAAGAAAAATATTCTTTATCGATATGAAAAATGCTCTTGAGAAGGAATTCGAAAAAAGAAATAAGTATTTTAAAATTTTGCGGAAAAAAAATCAAAAATTCCTCAAAATTAAAAAAATTCTTTAGAAAAAATTTTTCCTGAAAAAAAATCGAAAATCGTATTAATATCTCAACCCGTTTATTGTGCAATTTCCGCACTAATCTGAACTTGCAATACTGAAATGTTCACTTATCGATAAATGAATCACTAAATACGCTGGCTCGCTTCATTAACCCTTGAGATAAAAATCATACCGTGTGATCTAATGGCAAGGACATACTTAGCTTAAAAATGATACCGAACAAACTTACTACAAAGTTGATTTCAGATAGCATTACGTACCTGCAACATAAAATATAAAAATAACACATTAGACTTGATTTAATTTTAACAACAAACACTAATAAAAACATGAAAGTAAAGTTCAAATGAAATACACGTCGATTAACCAACACAATATAAATATCTCCCATCTCGTTCTTTCGTATTTTTTTTTACGAGAAATGAAAAAAAAATGTGAACAGGAAAATAAGAGTAGATAATGAAATTTCGTGTGCTTATCGTGTACTCCATTCAACATTTTGCATGAATGAGATCTCATCTACTTCGCTTTCACGTTCGTCAAAAAATGGTACTTATAAGAATGCGGTTGAATTATACACACTCGGGTTATCTAGTTAATGTACATACAGGGTGTCCCAGTTTTGATGGGAAAATAATCTGTAAAAGAGGGAATACAATAGGACAAGTTCGCGCGTTCCAAAGTTTAAAAAAAAATTATTTCATTGTTTTAAAGCAATATTGTAAATCTTCACCCATATTGCCACCTTCTTGATCCCCACTCTTATAATAAAACCTAACGAACCACCAATGTAGCATTACATGGTCGACTAATTCCAGTCCCCATCTACTTATAAAGAAGCGATGAAAAATTACACGCTGAATTCTTTTGAACAACAGTCAAACACGAGCATTCCTCACATGTTTCTTTCTCCATCTTTCATCAATGTTCACTCACATCAATTTCGATACATAGTGAAACCCTATAGCGAGCTCTCAGTCTGTCAGGAAATGCCAACATCATTCCTCTTCCATCCGCTCCCTCATAAAATTCATCTCCATCTCATCATACGATGCCGGTTCGACTAATTATTGACTCTTTATATATCGTACATAACCGAACCAATCCAAACCGCATAATGTCAATGACACGTATTTCAAAACGACCTTGTTGCACGTCGATATAAACCATATTGGTAGTTGTAATTCATGTACAGCTCAAACAAGCCTATCCATCCCCACAACATTTACACGTAGTACCTAGACCTACCTAATATATCGCACTGTGACGTAATCGATTCGGATTTTATAACGATTTAGCACCTATTAGCGCAAAAATGAGAACACCCGGTGAAGAAAAAAAAAAGGTGCACGAATCGCTGCGTACACTCAATCTACCTACACAAAGGCGGTACAAATGTGAGAGCATTTTTCAACCTGCTGCGGTATATTCGCACCGTGCAGTGTATTTTATAGAGACTACGTCAACGACACGTATTTTAAAACGTTAATAATGGATCGAGCCATTGCATCACAGCGCGATTTATCATCAACCAACGAATCGAACGTGATCCGTCCCAAATACGAGCAATTTTCTTGAGCAGACCTTCGGCTCAGAAAAAACAACAAAATATAAGGGAAAAAGAGGATAAACAGCTAAAAAGGCACCGAATACTATACCTTCGGTGATGTCAATTTTACGACTTTCTGTACAACGTATTGTACGAGTACCATTGTTTTTCTCAGTTTTTTTTTTGTTTTGTTTATCAACTGAAAGCACGTAGAACTCGAAAGCGGAACTAACCATGCAACCAAACATAATAACTAAAATAAACTTTTGCATAGGATCGATTTTATTCTACGATTTTTGTAATAAATATCGTCTTCCAGTTTCAGAAGAGGCAATTGAAGATAGCGGAGAAGGGAGTATGATTTTTTTTCAAAACTGTGATTGGTAGAACATCAATTTTCTATCGATTCCTTATTCGAGTACCTAGACCTACTCTAACCTACATCAAAGATTAGTTTGATAATTTCGAAGAACAGCTCAAAAGCTGATGAATTTACAAGTGACGTACGTATTTGATAGGGAAGTCATGGAAGTCTGACTTCTCACCAAATTTTCAAAGAAATGAGATTTTTATGAAGTGATAATAAAAATTTAATAAATGGAACATTGTAAAAGTGGTTCTAAAATTCTGCAAGATCTTAAAAAAAATTTTCCCCGTCGATTCAGAGTTTCATGTTTCATGGTTTGAATTTTTGCATGTGATTAATTTCAATTAATTAGTAATTTATGAAAATAAATTTTTAGAAAAACTTGGAAAATTTAAACTTTTAAATATGTAATTTAAAAATTAGAAATTGAGAAAAAATTAGATTAGAAAAAAAGAAATTAGAGTAAAAAGAGTTTTTGTTTTTCAATTTGTATTTTTTTGAGGATGTTTTATTAGAGTTTTATTTTTTTTTTTTTTGATATTTTTTGTGGGGGGGGGGGGGGGTGATTTCTTTTTAACAAC
>FIZV01047008.1:0-10948 GCA_900050545.1 Trionymus perrisii | reverse complement strand
TTCAAGTTTCTTAATTTTTAAAATTTCATTATTTAAGATTTTTAAATTTTTTCAAAGTCTTTTAATTTCCTCATTTTTTATAATTTTTTATTTTTTTTAAAAGTTCAATGTTTAAGAATGTTTTGCAGTTTTTGCAAATTGAAGTTTTCAAAAAAATTCCAATCTTTTCATGTTTTAAAAATTTTAATTATTCAATGTATTAAAATTTTTAACTCCAAAAAAACACGAATTTTTTAATGCAATTAAGTAATTTTTCTAAATAAGTTTTAATTTTTTAAATGTATCCAATTTTCTAACTTCTGAAAAGCCTTTATTTTTTCAGATTCTTCAATTTTTTTCAATTCCTACATTTTTTCCTTTTTGAAAATATTTTCAATGTTTTTACATTTTTTTGAGAATTTTTTTTTTTTTAATTTTTTAAATAAATTTTTAAATATTTATTTTTGGTCTTACTTACTTTTTTAACATTTAAACTTTTATTTAACAACTAATTTTTTTCAATTTCTCAAAATTTAATTTTTGTGCATTTTTTAAAGATTTTTTAATTTTATAAAATTGTTCAAATTTTCAAAATTGTTTGACTTTTTAAAATTTTCAAGTTTTTTAATTTTTTAAATTTATTCAATTTTCCAAGATTTTTTAATTTTTTTTTTAAATTCAATGTTTTGGAATGTTTTGGAGTTTTTGCAAATTCAAGTTATTCAATTTTCCAAGATTTTTTAATTTTTTTTTTAATTCAATGTTTTGGAATGTTTTGGAGTTTTTGCAAATTCAAGTTTTCAAAAAAGTTCCAATCTTTTCAGATTTCAAAAATTTTAATTAAGTATATTCAATGTAATTAAAATTTTTCAATTCGAAAAAAATACAAATTTTTAAATGCAAAAGTTTTAGATGATCTTATGCAGTTTAACATTATCTACATATCAAAACGTTGTTTATTGCGATAAATTTGGAGACGTTTTGGATTTTTTTTTTGACTCACCTCTAAAGCCGTTTCTTTTTATGATCAACGTACTACTTTATAGCTTTCCACTAACTTAATTTGAAGTAGACCCTACTCTATCACATTTTTTCTTTAGAAAAATAAAGAAATTATCCGATTTCAAATGCTTGTTTTTGTTTTTTCTTTCTTTCTTTTTGCTTATAAGCCATCAAAATTATTCCTTTTTGTTAGAAAATAATTCCCTATTTTTTATTTTTCATTAACTGGATTTTAAACAGTGCCACTATCCCCTATTTTGAAAAAAACAAATATCAGATCTTCAACCGTTTGAGAAATAATTATTTTCTAATAAAACATAAATAACTTCAAATTCTAAGTTGTACCTAAAATTTTGATTTTTTTTTTTTGAAAAAGTGGAGCGCTCGAGCCTCAGAGTATTTGAAATAAAGTCGGGGAAAAATAAAAATTTTTAAAGTAAGTAGTTCTCATGAAGAAGAATAACTTTGATGAGTTTCAATTTTGAAAGAACAAAAATTTAAAAATTAAAAAAAAAAAAAAAAAGGCAATTTACTTTTCAAGACTTTTGAATTGTAAAGAAATAGAGTCATCTCGGATTTTGAGTTCACTTTCGACTAATAACGACTAATAATATCACGTTAACACTAGGGCTAAATTTTCAGCTGCCGAAGTTGATTACAGCGCCGTCTGAAGTGGTTTCCCCGATCGCTTCAAAAATTGTCGCAACCGACTCGGGGGAGGGAGAGATCGGTTTTAGATGTATTGACTGTTATTCAGAATTTTATCTCAAAGTTTGAAATTTTTTTGAAAAATCGATTCACTAAATGGGTTATTTTCGCTATTTTCAAAAATTCGCTAAAAATTTAAAAATCAACTTCGGCAGCTCAAAATTTAGTTCTATGATCTGAATAACATGCTCTTCAAGTAAGCCAAATTTGAGCTCAGGAGAAAAAAAAAACATATTCGAAGTCCAAAATAAGGACCTCCTTAATAGAGATGTGATATTTCCTACTATAATTTCTTTAGATAACTATGTGTGCACGCCGATTTTGTTGACGATTCAAAAAAACAGTGCTCAACATAATAATATGCGAAATCTCGTTATAAATCATAGAAAAATTTCACGATAGAAAAATCTAGGCTGGACAGAGAATTACGGATACATTCGTACTTCTTATAGGCATAGAGGTACTTAGGTACAAATATATGTGTACGAATCAATTGATACAGCTGAACAGCTGAACTAAACAGTATAAACTTTTGCAGCAGGAAAAATCTTACAGCGATGCGATGTCGAAACGGTACCTATATAATCTTCAGAATGGAATTCAGCAATTTCGAACATATATCGTTGTAATCCTGTTGTATAATTATGCGCATGGTCAAGTAAATAAGATTTTCAAACGTAAATGGTATATGAATATCGACGTCATTGCGAGCGATTGTACTATACGTACGTACGTGGTGAAATATTTCATTCAGCCTTTGAAAGAACAATAAATGGATTATCGCTCGAAGAGTCTACTAACTACGTCGTGATAATTTAGCCGGAAAATATATTATATAAGTATAGTAAATTAAATTCTGATTCGATATTTCTATCGGACCAATGCTTTTAAATGACCTAGCTGCTGTATTCGAGAATATCCCCGTGTTTTTAAGAAAAATAATTGATGTTCCGGTTGTTTTAGAATCTAAACGAAAAGATTATGAATAAAATCGTTTACATGCGTGCGGATAAATTCAGGCGAAAGAGTTATACTTACACGATACCATGGTTTTGATCGTACGATATTATTTACTTTGAGGAAAAAAATTAGTCATCAGTTCCTTGTGATGAATGATCAAAAATTAGGTACATGAAATTGAATAAATTCACAAATAAATTTTAAAAATTTATTGAATACCTAAATTGTTATTTTTATAAAAAGTAAAGAATAAAAAATCAAAATTAGTTTTTTGTTTTTAAAATAAAATAAAAAAATAAAATTGCAGAAAAATTGTTTAGGTATTTTTGTTAAAAATTTAAATTGAATAAAAACTGAATTTTTATAATAAATGAGCGAAAAAAGAATCAAAAGTTGAAGAAACTTTTCAAGAATCAACTAAACGAAAAAAACCACATGCCAAAGAAATGAGTAAAATTGAAAAAACAAAGAAAGCAACAAACAAAAATAATTAGTTAGTTTAGGAAAAATTAAAGTTTGAAAAACTGATTTTTTAAGCGCCTTTGTAAATAAAAAACGGAAGTATGATTGAAAATCTGAAAAGTTGTTTTCATAAAATTTCGAGAAAAAAATGAATGTAAAATTCTCCATGTCAAATTTTTGGAAATTTATAGGTAGGTACCTAAAAAATTAGAAAAATCGAATTATCCATAAAAATTTAAAAAAAAGGGTTTTGTTTCTATGCAGCAGAAACGATTTCTGAAATGTCTGAGAAAAATATAGGAGACCTTCAATCTTATTCTGAAAAATATTTTTGTAAATTTTTTGAAAATTTTCACTTTTTATTGAATAATATGAGTAAGTATGTACTTATACCTACCTTAGATGTTTAACTCATTTGAAGAAAGTCACTGAAATTGAAGTTTTTACAAATTAATGGTCCATTTTTTTCCTAATACATAAATGAACTAGGTACTTATTCAAAAAAATAAGATTTTGAACAATTTTCTGAAGATATATTCTGGATTACTTATGAAATGTTACTTTGCGTAACTACGAGGGAGATAACTTTATGCCCATCTCGCTGGTCTAAATGCTCATTTATCTCCCACGATTACGTAAAATATCGTATTCAACAAGGCAGATAAAGTGATAACAATTTTGAGTTATTTCCCTCGCTTCACTCGGGCAATAAACCTCAAAATTCGTCGAAAATCATTTATCTCCCTAGTTGAATAATATACTATTTATTTTTTATTACCTTCTATTTTTTTAACTCTTACAAATGTTCAATTTTTAAAGCTTTATTAATTATTGTAATTATAATTTTTCCCAGTTTTCATTTTTCAGCTGTACCTAATAATTATTTCGGTTTTTCTATTTCAAATATTTTTTTCAATTTTCATTAATTTTTGTTTTGTTTTGTAAATTAGGTAATATTAACTTTCCTCCATTTGTTTCATTTGTTCCTCTTTTTTATGTTTTTTTTCCAAAAAATAATAGAGTAGGTATATAAACAAATAATTTAATTTAAAAATCAGGTGAAATTACTAGTATTATACTAATCAATTTTGAACATTTTTTCTCTTTTCCCTCTATCCCTTCTTTTTCCCATTTATTTCAACAGTTCATCAAACTTCGTAAAATGACAAAATTTCAATTTTTTATTCTGATTTACAATATTTTTGGGCCTTAATTTAAAAAAATTGAAATTCGATTTCTATTTCCATAGAATGATTGATTTAATTTTTTTAAATTTCGTATCATTATAATGATGAGTTCTTAACAATAATGCACTTCCCTATATCTACTCATATTTCCTTCAATTCCATGTTGATAATCCGTTCGAGAATAAAAAATAATAGCAATACACGAATGCAGCACAGTATTTGAAGTAAGTACTGGAGAAATTAACGAAATTCACCAGACCTAGGAAAAAGAGTAAGAAAAAATATGAAGAAAAATAAACGTTTCAGCGTGGATAATGACGTAATGTTGATGGTAGGTAAAATGCATTTATCATGCATTACATTTTGTAGCGTAGGAAATGAAAAAAATTGTCATCAAATTTTTTTCATTTTCATTTAATAACAATTTCGATTTACCCGAACAAATGTCGAATACGCGCAATTTATGAAAAAACAAATAATGTAGCCGCGGAATGAACTGCTAGAAACTATTTTTATAAAGGGAAAATTCTGACAGATGAAAAATATTTTAAATTTGAGCCAGTAGAAAACAGTAATACAAAGATGGAGTTTTAAGATTATGCAGAAGATATGTTAATGGAGAGGGAAAGGAGGAAGACAAATGTTACTCAATGAAGTCAGATTTACCATACGTGAATGTTTGTTACAAAAGCAAGGCAACAACTACTTCAAAATGCTGCCAACAAATGATTTAACCATTTTCTACGCATTTTTTATGAAAAAAAAAAGTAGTAAATATATACGCTGAGATAAAAAACCGAAAACCCAATCCTTATTTTGTTAGTATGTTTTTTTCTTTTCCCTCATGAGAAAGTCGAGGCCATTTTAAAAGAAATTTTCCACAGGATTGGCGTGATTTTTCAATGCGTTTTCGCAGAATGGTTCGATGCAATGTGTTTAATTGGATTGGTGTTACTTTTTAGAGGTGAAGTTAATAATGATACTTACCTATTACTGTAATAGTGGTTATTTGGTAAAGTATTGACCATTATATTTATGATGATTTTTATTGGATGAGTAGCAATCATCAGTGACATATTGACTAGCATTATTTACGAGTTGTTTCCTTTTTTCAATAAAATCCAGCAGTATTAAGTATTTTAGTAAAACTCGTAAAATTAAATAAATCCTACATTTTTTCTGCGCGTTTTATCACGTTGATGTTCTCAACTTCTAAGGATTTAATTTAAGAAAAAGAAATAAATCAAAGTTGGCTGAAAAAGCCGCTAACTTTTTTCTTCTTTTTTTCTTTTCGTTTTTACAGTAAAAGCGAGAAAACTACATTTTCCGAGTGAGAACCCTAAGCGCCAACGTTCATTGCATTACCCGAAAAAGAAGATGTGATCGGTGGTAGGAACGGTTAATCCTTGGGATATTTTGCTAACTTGGCACCGGAACCCCAAACCGTGTCCCTCTGGATTTTTCTCTTCGTAGTCTTCTACTACGTGACAGCTAACAGAAGGAGAAAAAAGAAAGTGAACTTTTTATCGCGCTCATTTGATATCCTCATTCGAAAGCGGACACGAGCAAAATTTTATTACACCAAAAACGTAATTCGAAGGGCGTGTTTTCACATTCATTATACCGCTATGTTGACTAAAGGAGATGGTTCGATGTCTGATTGTGACTTGCGAGTCTACTTTACTCATATGATTTTTAGTTACTCATTATACTACCTTCGCGAAGAACGAATGCATTTTTAACTGCGAGGCTGCCACTGTTCCAAAAATTACTTTGGAAGTAGATCGAGTGAAGTCCAAACGAGTATCTTATTGTACAGCTTTACGAATGGAAAGTCGATTGTAACTTTTTGAAAACACTCAGTTGACAGATTGTCTGTGGTACGAAAATAAATCGGTTTAAAAAAGTGTTTCTGAAGACGGGGATTTCAGAGGTATTAAACATGGATTCAAAATTGATTTTTCTTCGTTTGAAATTAATACGATAAGACATCTTCTTACACAAAAATAAAAATGTAAATGACCAAGGTAAATTTTTGAAAAATTGCATTTTTGGCTTTCGAGCTTTGGAAATGTTGTAGCACATTTTCCTTCATTTCTTATGTTACTATAAAGTTGCACATTTTCAGTCCACAAGGGCCAGTCTGCTAGGCTCGTTTAAAAAATTGTTCAGGCTCGGAAATGAAAATGATTTTATTTTTCGAAATAATTGAGAAGATTTTTACTCTAAAAAAATGAGATTTTTTTTACCCAAAAAGAATAAGGAATTTTGAGACAAATGAGACAAAAAATTGATTATTTCTTCTTAAAAAATGGAGGAATCAAAATCAAGAATCTAAAAGATGTAAGAGTTTTTGCAGAGCAATATTTCTGAGATTTTCTTCTTGAAATTTTTTTGGAACGAATTTCACTAAAAAAAATAAAGTTTTGAAGATTTGGTTTCTTGAGAATTTTTGTTGGAAATTTTGTTTTTAACAAAAGTTTTAAAAACTTTCGATCCTGCAACAATTAACAAGTTGTGCAGACGATCATGTGAAAACGTCAAAAACCGGATAATAAAACTATATTTAGTAAAGCAAATAAAATATATTTTTATTTCAAAATTTAGTTTAATCAAATTAACATGCTCTTGATGAAGTAAAACTTCTCCAACTAGTCACATTTCTACCCTATGCACATATAAATGAATCTGAAAGGTAAATAGGTACATTTCGTACATAAAATTTTATCACTAGCTAAATTTATTTAAAATAGATTAAATAGATAAAGATTATTCTCTGGACATGGCTCAAACTTACGGTGTACAAGGCAGGCTCAATGTACATTCCCTAGCACGAAATACTATCGTAAGAAGGATTCAAGGTAGTTCCCCAAATCTTGTAACAGACCTGCGTAGGCCCATCAAATGATTTTGTAAATATGGTACTCAAAGATCCAGGAAACCAATATTCTTCAACTTTCAGGTACACGTTAGTGGCTCCATCCGGTATATTGGCATTTTTTGTCACACCCAAACTGAAATCTCCACTTTCATAAGTTTGACGTTCACCGTTTAAATCATATTGGATGGTAAATTTAGCAACGTATCCGCCGCTGTTGTACACAGAAATTGAACCAGTTTCGGCTTTTACCACGCAAAAGGCCACCAGTAGGCAGAAAACACTTCCGAAAATCATTTTAATTTTGTAATTTTTTTTCTCGCAATGATCACGTACGATTTTAAAAAGACACTCGATCGACGACGAAAACTTTTTGAATGATTTGATAAATTGCCTATTGATATTTATAGTACTAGGTATTGATATTTATAATATCCTTACAATAGGATTTGGATATAAGCGATTAACCATAACGAGTTTAGGAAAACCTACGACGCGACGGCAATTTGGACCAAATAAATTAGCCGATGTTGCTTAAAAATTGTCAACATATCAGTTCTTTGTAAGTATATCAAAATAATGGGAAACCTATTAAGATACGGTACCTAATTAGTATCTGGCTTAATGATGTGCGAGTGTGATTAATCTAAAATGGAACGGATGTCAATTGTCATCTCTTCCATGACGAAAAAAAAAAACAAGAAAATTGAGCAGTTGCATTTTTTCCTTTAATATACGAGAAGGTGTTAATATAGGTACTGCAACTATTTAAAATAAATTTCATTGAGCAGAATATTTTACCAAAATAATTATTCGGTAATGTAAATTAAATGAAAATTGGTCCATACTCGCATATAAGCACATACTACCTCTTGCTTTGTTCCTTCAAAAAACAAAAATTCAGAATTCAGATTCGTCATAATTTTATGCCAAAAGTAGCCAATCAGAAGGTCGGATTTGGTACTATACAAAATTAGGGTTCAAGAATCTGAATGTGCGTTGACCTATGCTACTTGTATAGACTTGATTAGCATAATTAGCATGTGTTGTGATTCAGTGATAGAGGCTAGTAAATTCCTGTGGTCTGTTTAAACTTTGCGGTTATCTTTTACAAATGGCATTTGTAGAAAAGCAAGCTTTCATTTTTGCGTCGCTTCTTCCAATGCAATATTTTTATGGTGTTTGATAACGTAGTCGCTGTTGTTCGTGTTGTTGCATTCCTCTCTTCTGCAGCACGTATTTCTTGTCAAAAATATTGCCGAAGAATTGCTGAACGAGTAATTATTATTTTTTTTTAATTTTAATTAATTTGAATAAAGTACCTTGTTAAAAAAGGTGAATACGCTATTCAAGGTCTACGGTATTTTTTTATCCACGCAACACGTACGAAGCTCACAAGTTTTTAAAATAATATTTCGCAAGTTAGCACCCTCATTCCTCGGTGTAGTGTTATTATCATAATATTATTACCCAGTTTAAAGTTTTAAAAAGTTCCAACTTCGACAATTTAAAGGTACATTTTCAAGTTTTTAGCATTCGAAGTTCGTTAAGTTTAATGCATTTGTTTTTAGCCGTTGTTACTATTCTCTTAGTTTTATTTCGATTTTTATTCAACTTTTACTTTCGAAGATTTGGTAACTAGGAGTGTGACAAAAAATTCTTCTTTAGCTAGATACTCGTGCCTTTTCCTAACAGAAGAGGCACGAGTACCTACCTATATGCGTAGTCGTAGTCCCTTTATAGAAGAGGGGTTGCTGGCTGCGTTAAAAAAATTCGATTTTTTGATAATCATGCAAAAGTCTGGAATGAGACGAGGAGTCAGCACGTGTAAGATTCGAGCACGAAATGCATTTATTTTACGGGTATAAATTAAAAAGGAGAAGAAATTCCACAGGTTGGAGTATGGAGACGGAAAGTTGGTGCGCCAGGCGATTGTAAAAGGGTGCTAAGATAAACGGGAAGGGAATGGAAGAAAGAATTGGAAAGGATGAGAAAGAAATCGCTATTTAGCGAGGCGACGGGGAAAGCCCCATCAAGATGGAAACTTAGGTAAGTTTTATTGGCACGTCGTTTTTCATTGCATCTACCCTAATTACTTTTCGAACGATCCAAATCGTTGCTGCGTCCCAAATCGCAAATAAAACATTTCCCAAAAGAGCCAAAAGCAGATTGGGACGGCAACATGTAAAGATATACAGACGCTTTTTTGAACATTGGCACAACCATAAATATTGCTCCTTACGCGCGCACACTGTTTAGACTTTATACGATAAATTATCACACGTTTTACTTATGTTTATTTATACGTTTTCCCTCTAAACAACCAAAGAAAAAGGATAATTTAAAGGATAAAGTATCTTTAACGCGTTATATTAGTAGGTATATACCTTTAAGCGATTTGAGCTTTTTGTGAAAGATCACGATAATTCTATGCAGATGGGAGATACGTGACTATTTAGTTAATGAATGTTGGAACGCATCGAAGCTCAATGAGCTCGATTTTACAAAATTTGTCAGTCGCGTAGGTATAGCTTTATGCTGGCTTATTTTTGATCTTATCCTATTAGCGAAGATGTTTTCCAGATAATTTTTCAAAAAAATTCGCCCAGGAAAGCTCCAGCACATTTTTTTTACTGATTCGCTGCGTGATGACGAAAAATAAAACGTGAAAGCGATTTTGCCGAATATTTTAGGGTTTTTTTCTTATTGCATTATTTTTCAAGCGAAACAACATCCAACAGGAAAAAAAGAAAAGTAAAATGCTTCAACTCGAACATTGCAAAGCGAAAATATCTTTTAGTGTAATTTTATAAAAATGTATGAGGCACGTGAAAAAATGCGCTTGGAGAATGATAAAATGGCATTCCGAACAAGAATATATTTTTAAATTATAACTAGCTATTGCGAAAAACTAAAAAAAAGAAAAACAAACTTACTTATACCTACTCGTAAAAATCATATTACGGGCGGTATTTGTAGCGTTTCGCTATTTACGTTTAAAAATGCCTTAAATATTTAAAGTAGGTATAAAAAACAATTGATCATACGATGATGGTATTTTTTTATTGAATTTTCCGGAGATATACCTATTATCTACCTACCTGCATACGCGATTATATGTATCAATTCCAGCTGATGTTGTTTTCGACCAAGAGAAGGGAAGAGTTCAGGGACGTACTTAGTGTAGGTACAAATTTTGCTCGCGGGGGAAAATTATAAAATTTCCAAATTACCTACTACTAATTTTTTTTTCAACCATTGTAATTTTTTTGTTGACTTATTATTTTTAGCCTTGTGTTTTCTCATTTTGTCGAAAAACTTACCGCAGGAGTCTATTTTGACAATTTATCCCAATGAACCCAAAATTTAGTCAGAAATTAATGAAATCGGAAGTAAAAATCAAGAAACCCTTCAAGTTCATCGTTCAACATTTTTTCAAAAAAAATTTCTAAAAATTTTAAACAATTTGTTGTCTATCTATCTACCTATATCTTTCTAGATATATCTATCTATATCTATATCTTATCTATATCTATCTATATCTATATCTATACATAATATAAAATTGAAGAGGTGTTTTCGTTGTTACCAGTAAACTAAAAAACTACCCGGTGGAATTCGAATATAACAATTAAAACGAACACTTATTCATCCCAGGAGATCTATAGGATACTTTATTTTTTATATCCGTCATTTTCATCGTCGAAACTACACTATGTTAGAAAAACCAGGATTGCGAATGTTCACCTTAAGTCCCCATTTTTCCAGATCG
>FIZV01046981.1:0-11260 GCA_900050545.1 Trionymus perrisii | reverse complement strand
TTTTTTTTTTTTTTTTTTTTTTTTGAGAAAACAGTTTTTATGGTTTTCTTTAAAAAGTCATAATAAAACCAAATAAATCTATAGCTGCAAAATGCGTTTAGTAATAATTTAAATTTTGTTTGAAACAATTTTTAAAAAATCAAGCAAAATTTTACTTTGTCCAAAAATTGTTTTTTTCGCCCAAAAATTTTTTAAAATTTTTTTTAGATTTTTTTTAAACATTTATTAGGAAACAAAATTAATTTCATTTAAAAATTTAATTTTCAAAACTTTATTTGAAATTTTCTATAAATGATACCTTTGTTTTGACCTTTTTCTTTTCAAATATTCGATTTCTACAATTTTCTTCAAAAATGTATATTTTTTTGGAGTTTTGTTCACTAAAATGTTTTCAAAGTTTTTTCAAAAGTAATAAAAAAGATTCCAATAATTGTTTTTAAAATTTATTTTTGGTCAAAATTTTTTCATTAGTAATTTTATTTTTTGAAAAGCTTTGTTCAGTTTTTTTTTTTTTTTTTGAAATGTTCACATTTTTTTTTCAAAGTTTTGTTCGAAACTTTTTATTATTATTTTTTTTTTCAAGAAATCGATTTTATTGTTGACTTTTTAAATTTTTAAAAACAATTTGTGAACACGATTTAAAATCAAGCAATTTTTTAAAAAATTTTCTCCAAACTATTTTTTTCAATTTTTTGTGAAAAACAAACTGTTTTTCAAAAATATTATTTTGTTGGCAAATTGAATTAACTAGATATAATAATTTGGTGATCTGTTCAAAATTTATTTCTTGAATTTTAATTTCTTTTAAATTTTTTTTTTTTTAGCAAAATGGGAATTTCGTTCCAATTTTGCTCAGAACAATTCTTAATTTTCGAGAAGAAAATGGATTTTTTTTCGAATCTGACTGCTTTTTAAAAGTTGAGTTCGGAATAAATTGTTTTTCAAAAGAATAAGTTAAAAAAAAAAACTAATTCAAAATAATTTGTTATTTGCTTGAAACTGATTTTTTAAATTTTTATCTAAATTAAAAAAAAAAATCTTGGCCATCTAAAAAAATTTGATAAAAAAAAATTATTCAAGTTTTATAGTTTTGTCAGAAAATAAATTACACTCGAAAAGTTTCTTCAAAGACAAGTTTTTGGAATTTCCTTCCAATTTTGTTCAACACCAATTTTTTTAAACATCTTGACGTTTTATTTATTTTCTTTTGAATCCGCATTGTACATGCCCTATTTTATCGGTTTTCGACGGACTAACGGAAGCCTTACTATTTTTAGCAAGGCGGAAATAGCTTGGAAAAGGCTGCGATATTGTTTTGATTTATTCCCAAAGGACTGTGCGGTAGCTTATCTCGCAAAGTGCGATATTTACCCAAGAACTAAAAAGAAATTGCGTGGGCCTGTACACTTGTAAAGTTTATTAAAACCGAAAAGCAGGTGAACGTACTTGAGCTCACGTCAGGTATCAAAGCTGTCACATTGATGAATTTTACAAATAATATACGACGACCAGATGTACCTAGTACCTACTCGCAGAGTACTCGTATTTTAAATTACGAGTAACAATTTTGGGACGGTCGATGCGGTAGATTAGCCAAGGAGCAAATCCAAACAAAGGTCTAATTGAATTCGTGTTTTTTTTCTCCTTTTTTCCATCTTGTTTGGTCACGTTTTTGCTCGAGTTCACGAACCTTTGTACACTCTCAGATTATTGAATTTGTTAAAAATGTTTCACGGCGACTGTGTGGTGTTCGAATGGAATGACTGTGGCAAAAATTGGAAAAAAAAACTGTTCATTTTCGTCAACGAATAAGAGTAGAATTAATCATAACGCCATATTAAAAATTTTCGTTTCGACTGCCCTGCCCTGCCTTGCCGATGTGCTAATGGAGTTAACAACGATGGCTGCAGCGGAGTTGTGGAAAAAATTCACGCCCGGGTGGAAAGATGAATAAGCAGATAACTGTTTTGGATTGTAGTGTTGGTTGTCTTTATTCGCTTTATAACGCCTCAAAGCATCCCTCTAATGCTTCCGCGTGTATACAAAGTACTCCGAATCGTGTACCCTTTTCCTTCTATCGTGCTTTCTTTTGTCATGTCGAGTACTTGACTCCAACTTGCAAGAGTTTCGCCGTATTTCAAAAGGTAACGCTGAAATGGCGCTTTTTCGTTCTTTCTCTCTTTCTTCGTCTCTTCTCTCACCGTCTGGACCTGGACGAGGTAAAGAGAACTCGACATTCCATGATAGAGGTTTATGATGGTGCTGGATTGCTACTGCGGTGGGTGTAATGCTTCGAGTATCATTCGACGTCGTTGTGCCGATTTTTAATCCTTGTTTTATGAATTATACGAATGAAGAAAATGGCAATTATGACGCAAACCGAGTTCATTCTTCATTGATTTAATTCTCGAATTTTTTACGCCTGTCTAGAGACAGGAGTGTGCTCCAGTGAGGTTCATTCATCAGTATTTGATTGCTTTTTTCATCAATTCAAAATAAATTTTTTGGGTAGTTTTTTGTACAAAAATTGACCATTTTTAGAATTTTTTAACGATAAAAAAAGAGAAAAATTGGAAATCAAACCACCCGCAAAAGGCACATCTGAAGCAGGAAGTGAATCCAGGATGACATTTTTGGACCCCTACACCGATTTGGGAACCTGTAGTGAGATCAACGTGAAAAATTCCCTTAAAATTCACTTTTTAGGTTCTTAAAAGGTTTATGGATGATCCAGGAAGCTGAAATTATTAGGTACTTGTTGGAAATGATATGAGCCCCTAACGTGGATTTACATTTCAAGAAATTTTATCGCTTAGGATCTCTGCTGCAGTCTCCACAAAAAATTGGCTTGCTCCAAATTTGGGCTTCGAAGGTGAAAATACCCAAAATACATATCAGTGAACTCTATCGACCGTAGATATCAAATTTTGATCTCCTAGATCATTTGGTTTAGTTTATAGGCTGGCTAATGTACCTAGAAATGGGATATAAAATAGTGAAATTCTTGATTTTTGACTCTACACAAGGGTCAAAAAGGGCCCAAAGGTCAAAACTTGCAAAAATCATATCTAGGATATCAGTTGAAACAGCAAAGAAATTTAGGAACTTCTAGGCTAATTTGGGAAGCCTGTACCCTGAAAACGTGAAAAAAGGGGGTCCCGAAATCAACTTTTTGGGACCTAAAAAGGATTGGGAATGATCTATGAAGACAAAATTGGATTATGTTAGAAATAATGTAAGTTCCCATGACTGATACAAATTTCAAACAATTTTGTCACTTTGGGACTTCTCAAGGGTCCTCATGAAAAAAAGGCTTTCCTCAAATTTGGACCCAAAAGGTTAAAATTCCCAAAAGTCATATAAGTGACCCTTTATCAACTGTACATACCAAATTTTTATTCCCTAGGTCATTTGGTTTGGGTCATAGGTTGGTTAAGGTACCGACATAAATAAGAAAAATGTTTATAGTTTTGACCCTACACAAGAATGAACATGGGTCCGAAGGTCAAAACTCACAAAAGCATATCTTTAGTATGAAATGAATCATCAATGAAATGATGGGAACTAGGGTCACTTCGATAGGCATGTAGGCTGGTAAACGTGGGAAAATAGCCCCAAAATCCATTTTTTGAGGTCTAAAAAAGAGTAGAGATGACATAGGAAGCTGAAATTTGGACATGTTAGTGATAATAAGGGTATCCATCGTTGGTGGATATTTTAAAATTTTTTCTCACTTTGGGACTCCTCGAGGGTCCTCGTGAAAAGAAGGCTTGCCTCAAATTTGGACCCAAAAGGTCAAAATTCCCAAAAATCACGTAAGTGACCTCTATCGACTATACATACCAAACTTTGATTCCCTTGGTCATTTGGCTTGGGCCATAGTCTAGTTAATGTACCGAGAAACAGTAAAAAATGATCAAGTTCTAGATTTTTGACCCTACACAAGAATCAACATGGATCTCAAAAGTCAAAAATCACAAAAAACATACATCTGGTATGAGATAAATCGACGATGAAATTTTGGGACCCCTAGGTCACTTGGAAAGGCCTGCAGCTTTGTAAACGTGGGAAAATATCCCCAAAATTCACGTTTTGAGGCATAAAAAGTAGCAGAGATGACACAGGAAGCTGAAATTTGGATATGTTGGTTACAACAAGAGTACTCATCGTTGGTTGAAATTTCAAACAAATTGTCATTTTGGGCCTCTCTCGGGAACCCCACAAAGGAGGGCCTTATCACAAATTTCAACTTAGGGCCCCAAAAAATCCAAGATACACTTTTCCTTTCTATGTAAAGGACCCTGCGTAGCAAGTTTGATCAAAAGTAGCGGGAATAGGTTCCTGACTTTCTGTAGAGGGTGTGGTAAGGACTCAATCGTCAAGTTTGTGGTCGAATAGTCCAAAAATATGATCAAGAGTTAGATGATCCTGCTTCTGAACCAGGATCGAACGCAATAGGCATCATTTTTAACGAAATTTGTCTAAGAATTAATAGAAAAATGATCGTATTGTGTATAAAATTAATTTTTTCAAATTTTTGCCAACATTTAATTTAATTTTTTTTTCTTTAGAAAAATCTCTACAAAAATATAACCTCCTCTCCCACTCCAAATAAACCCCAGAAAATATTTTTTATTCATCAAGTATTCGTCAAAAATAAGATGGTACACGTGTAATGATTAAATTGAACCAATTCAAGTTAGCAACTCTCCTAATTAATTGGGTATCTTTCGTTGTAAATTTTGGCGACAAGACACACAAACTATCACCGACGATACGATAAGATGTGTTTCAATTCGACAAAGGAAAAATTCTAAAGAACAAAAAAACTCCTTTACGCAGTTTATTTACAAACGCTGCGAAAGTTTCGTAAATTATATCGTGTTTAGTAAATGAAAATAATTCGATAACAATGGCTCCGGTAACTGTGCTCGTCGATTTGGTTCTATAACTCGCACTTCTCATTTCCTGTTACAACGCAATCAAAAGTTATTTTATATAAAACTTATCAT
Source organism: Trionymus perrisii (assembly GCA_900050545.1). Taxonomy (NCBI): domain Eukaryota; kingdom Metazoa; phylum Arthropoda; class Insecta; order Hemiptera; family Pseudococcidae; genus Trionymus; species Trionymus perrisii. Next base: position 6,248 of record FIZV01046981.1, on the reverse strand, counting down.
CATCGTTTCTAAAATTTCGACACTTAAATACGATCTACGACGGAGGGAAATTTTTCCTCAATCGTTAATTATAAACAGGGTTTTATAAAGCCTTGGCTTTTATCGCGCCAAGAAACCTTATATGTAAAATAACGCAATAGCATTAGGGAAACGATTACATACTCGTATAGTCTTTAAAATAAGATTTAATAAGTTGTTATTATGAACTAGCTTCGACATTATTATCAGACGAAAAAAATTATATAGGCCAAGTTGATTATTTACATTGCTGGCTCGGCTGTCATAACTTATTCTAATGACCGTATCGTAGTGCCTTACAAATACATGCAGAGAGATAGACAGGGGCTCGAAGCGAGCCAAGCAGAACATTGTAAATAGAAGTTTCTTTCCTCATCCTATATCGCCGTTTCATATTTTCTTTTCATTCGACCAACGATGTACGAATATTTAAACGATAATAAATTTTCCGAACAAAGAATAAAATTTCCAATTCGCCAAAATTTTACAGCCTCATTTCACCAACTTAAATGTACAGAAATCTGGTTCAAAAACGACGACGACAACGTAATAATCCTGAATATAAGTAAGAGCCTCTCGCAACTTCGTAAGAATCCAATCGAATCACAATACAAGGCCCAAACAACGTTCAACCCTAATTTACTCGAATTACTCGATTATATTGCTTTTGTCTAACCACGAACCGCAATTTAAATCCCCTTTAGATATGTCGGTATGCAAATCGTTCTGCGTTTATGTGAAAAAAGTTGTCTATAACAGAGATGTTTAAGGCGTCTCGAAGCAATATAATACACTGCATGGGTTTCTATCGATAATTTCAGACGAAAACTTATGTTCGTACTGAAAACAAGCACTTTGCAATCGGAAGAGCAATAATGTTTGTTTGAATTAAAATTACAGAGTTTTAGTCGATGATGGCCATTTTCACTTCTTGCGATTCAAATCGTTAATTTATTTTTTTCTCGATGTCATTGCCACTTATCAAGTATTGATTTTCATCTTTTCAAGGTCTATAAATCTGAAATTAACATCATTTCCTACTTAGAAAATATTATAAACTCCACAGGGAAGTCGATTAAGGAATTTAGTGAACATGAACACGGAATTTGCAAGGATCGGAAATTGATTTTAATGACAATAATGAGCACCATAAATCAACTTGAAGAATTTTTTTTTTTTTTTTTTTTTTACAGGAAATTTATTAAGTACGTATTTTGTAATGAATTTTTAAAGATTTTAAAAGAGAAATCCTTGTCAAATTTACAGTTTTTTTTTTTTTTTTTCAAGTGAACTTTTAAAAAAATATTTTTACAACAAATTTTTTCAAAACAATTTTTTTTTGAAGAATTTTTTCTGAACAATTTTCTTTGTGATGATTTTTTTTCGTTTACTTGAACTTTTTTTTTCAAAAAATGGAATTCTTAGTTTTTTTTTTGAATGAACTGCCAATTATTTGAGAAAGTTGAAAAAAAAACTTTTCTTTCAAGGCAGATATTTAAGTTTTTAACAATTTAAAAAATAATTATATTTTTACAATTTTTTTTTCAAAATGATCATTTAAAATTTTTTTTTGAAGAGTTTTTTTGAAAAATTTTCTTTATGATGATTTTTTTTCGTTTACTTGAATTTTTTCTTCAAAACATATGGGATACCTACCTAGTTTTTTTTTTGTTTTTTTTTGGTTTTTGAATAAACTGTCAATTTTTTGAAAAAGTTCAAAAAAATATTCATTAAAAAAAACTTTTATTTCAAGACAGATATTTATTTAACAATTTGAAAAATGAGTATTTTCTCAACATTTTTTTTTTCAAAGAATTTTGAATAGGTATACTATTTAAATGACATTTTTAAATTATTTTTTCAATGAGTTCCGTTTTGTAACTTTTTTTGGTCGAATTTCTTCTTTGAAGATTTCTTGAGGATAATTTCATTTAATTTTTCTTACAAGTCCCCCCCCTCCCCCTCCAAAAAATCGACACATTTAAAGGAAAAATAAAAATTCGGTTTTTAATGAATATTAAAAAAAAAAAGATTTTCAAGAAAATTAATTTGTTTTCCGGCCAAATTTGGAAAAATGCTTTGAACAAGATTTTATAAGAACATTATTTGAACCAGGTTTTTGTTTCGAATAAAATTTTAAAGAATACTTTTAAACAAAATTGAGTAGATAAGTACACATTTTGAAAAAAAATAGACTCAAAAAAAAGTCAAGAACATGGAATTTTCATTTTTTATTTGAAAAAAATATTTTTTCAATGTTTTTATAACAAAAATATAAAAAATTCAAAAAAAAAATCAAATTGGAGTTGCATTAAAATTTGAAAAAATTATTTTGAATAAAATTTTTAAAAAAATGTTTCAAACACGATTTTGAAAAAAAATTAATTCTGAACAATAATTTTGTAGAATTTGTTTTTTACGAATTGGTTTACAACAAAAATAGGAAAAATTAAAAATAAACTAAAAATTGATTTTCAATGAAATTGTCAAAAGCAACGGTTTACCTACTTTGTTCTTGAAAAATCTGATTTTTCATTTTCGAACAAAATTAAAAAAATGGATTTTCAAGAAAATTCAAAAATTGGCATTTAGCACTTTTTTGAAATTTGTTTTCTGGCAAAATTTGAAAAAAATAAATTTTGAATCAGGTTTTTATTTTGAATAAAATACCTAATTGTGGGGCAAAATTTGAAAAATAGTGGTTCAATTTTTTTTAAATTTGTTTTCCATCAGAATTTGAAAAAATTAATTTCGGATAAAATTTTGAAAAAAAAGATTTTGAAAAAATTTCAAAAAAAAAAAAAATCAAATGAGATTTGAAAAATTCGAGTCTTTATTAAAGTTGATTAACAAAAATATTGTTCATCGTTTTGTAAAATTTGTTTTTCTGTCAAAAAAATAATGGAAAAAATTGATTCTGTGCCAAATTCAGAAAAAGACTGATTTTTTAACCCTCGAAGAAATTTTTATGGCATTTCAAGCAAAATTTTGTAAAAAATAACTCGTTTTTTAAATAGAATTTTTATGCATGCAATTTTGAGATAAATTATGTTTTGGACGATGTATAAGATATACAAAATTTAGTTTCAACTAAATTTCGAATCAAAAACATTAGAAACACTCGTATTTAATTTCGAAAGCTATAATTTTCGCCAGTTATTTTATGCCATTTTCTGGTTATCGCCAAATTTTCAGCTATTAACTATATTCGTCATGTAGGAGAAATTTTTGACAAATCCAATCCGCATAGACTTCAATTCACGAAATATAGTCGGATTTAATTAAATGATAATGACGCAGTGTAGTTTGATATTGACTGTATCGATATGCAAATTGAAAATAATGCCAGTGGTAGACGATATGGTGGAATGTTACTCGTACTATGAAGATTGATAGTCTATACATAGTTTCATCTTTAATGAAAATTTCATTCGAGATGATAGTATACAAACGATAATATAGGAACCCTCGACGTAGAAAAATTTCAGCACTACGAGTTTCGTTACAAATTAAAATTAATATGGTTAATATGGCTCGGAATATAAAACAGACGCTTTCTAAAAATGAGAAACATAAACCGGCAAATTACCTTTTCCATAAATCAAGCCGTAGCCCCGAACTCGAGTACGTTCATACTGTTATAAAAACGATAAAATCGCAAAGCAATTCGACAAAAGTGTTACCATCCCTGTGATGAGAGTTTTTTTCATTAACTTACTACACAGTAAACAAAACAAGAAGTTTTATATAAAAGTATGGTACATCTTGAGACTGACGGAAGTATTCGTATTATAAATCATCGATACATCTATGTAAAAAAAAATCACCCTAGAATTTTTTTGTGTTCTTTTTCGCAGACGATGAAAGTAAACCGAGCGTTATTAAAAATAAAGAATCGAGAGTCGGTTACGTTCTACCGTCTACATGCAGCGTGTTATTAGTATTAATTATATTTTTTTACATGGAGTACAGCACATCGGAAAGTATCACGAACAAGATATTAATTCTTATAAATGTAAGTTTTTTCTATTTATATTGTTTTCAACGACGCGACCAGATACGAACAACCCCTTTGCTCGGCGCACAAATTTTTAATTAAAACATCGCGTCACGCGCAATGCACAACACACGCGTGTTTTTATAAAATTCATACGAAACAACTACGCGAAAATTGTTCTTTAGCGAGGCGACCGTCGACAACTTGACCGTACATATCGAGGAAAAAAAAGATAAATTATTCAAGATTGCCCCGAGAAATTTATTTTAATTATGCGAATAAATTCTTTTACAGTTTATTTTTCATACGTGATCTATCAAAGCTATTATGGGGAAGTTGTGATTTTAGTCATTTTTTTTTGTTTGTCGAGAATTTTTCCTTCTTTTAATATGATAAAGTTGACAATTTGTGATGAGAAAAAGAGGATGAAAGTGGTTGAAAAATTATCATTTTTTCATGTTTACATTTATTCTTTATTTTGTGAAATTATTATTAACGCGATGAAATTCGTTTTTTTTTTGTTCAGAATTGAGGTTCACTTTTTGGGTCGATTTATTCATTGAGAGGGAGGAGTTATCGCGTAAAATTTTGCTTCATTTATATTAAATAATTTTTCTATTATTCTGATTGGTTCGTAATAAAAAGTAAAATGCCTGGGTGGTATCCTCAAAGTACGAGTAATTGACATTGTAATAAAATTTAAATTAAAAAAAAAATCGATTCGAATTGTAAATGACCGAAATTTGTGAAATGATTAAAGCAGATTATGAATTAGAATTACCCAAAATTTAGAAAAAATGAGAAATTTGAAAAATTCAGAGTAAGTAGAAATGTGAAAACTGAATATAAAAATTGTAGGTAATAACGTCTTAAAGTACATATAACAAATATTTTTAATGAACCTAGTATCAAAAAATTTAAGTTGAATCAAATAAGGAAAAATCGTAAAAAATAGTAATTACTAAAAAAATGGAAAAAATAAAATTAAAAATCGCAAAAAAAAATGGAAACCAAGTTTAAAAAAAGAAATATTGTCAAAAAATAATTTAATTAAAACGAAAGGAAAATGAAAATGTAAGTAATCGAAAATGACTGGAAAATGGGTAAAATTTGGAGAAACTGAAAATAAAATATTTATTGTGAATTGAATTTTTAAAAAATCAGAAAGGATTAAAAATTTGGAAAAAGCTTAAATTTAAAAAATTCAGAGTAAATCGGAAAGAAGTGAAAATTTAATATGTAGAAGTACCTAATTAAATCAGGTGTTATCCTCTTGTCTAACGTTTCATCTTTTTGAATTTATAAATATTTAAATTCTCTGAAGGTATTCACTGATATTCAATTTTTTGAAAATAACTTATTGAAGAAATTCAATTTCTTGAAAATTATCAATTTTCTTCAAGGAAATTCGATTGTTTAAAAGAAATTGATTTTTCTAAAAAAAAACTAAATTTTTTGAAGATAATGCATTTTCTTTGAAAACACATCATTTGCTGGAGGCAACTTTCATTTTCGTGGAAGAAACTGAAATTATTCATTTTCTTCAAGAAAATAAAGATTTTTCAAGATAATTCGTTCTTCTTGAAGAAACATTGAAAAAAAAATTGATTAGATAGTTCATTTTTCTTGAAGGAATACCTATTGAAAAAAAACATTCTATTCGAAAAAAAAAACATCTTTTTGACAAGCAATTCATTTTTTTTTTAAACTAAAATTTGGTTTCTTCAAACTAATTCATTGAAGAAATTCGGGTTTTTAAACACCATTTTTTTCAAGAAAATATAAATATTTCAAGGATGGCCAATTTTTCTTTCTGACGAAAAGCTATTTCTTGAAAGAATTATGTTTTAATTGAAGAAACTCAACTTTTTTCGATGATGATTCATTTTCCACATGGGAATTCATTTTTCTAAATATAATTTATTTTGCTCAAGGAAATTAAATTTTTTGAAAGTAATTTGAAGAAATTTGTTTTCTTAAGATGACGTCTTATTTTTTAACTTAATTTTTTGGAGGCAATTTCGTTTTCCTTGAAGAGACTCAATCTCATGAAAGAAATTCAATTTCCAGAATATACTTACTCAAGTATTTCATATTTCTGGAGAAAATTAAATTTTTTTCAAGTAATTTATTTTTATTGAAGAAATTTGTCTTCTTCAATGCGATTCCTTTTTTTTTTTTTTTTTTTTTTTTAAATTTCATTTTTTTGGGGTTTATTTTTTTTTTTTTAAAA
>FIZV01046965.1:0-10319 GCA_900050545.1 Trionymus perrisii | reverse complement strand
ATCCAGGTATTGCTACTTGAACGTTGATTGTTTTCTCAAGATATGCGTCTGTACTTGAAATATGTTTTACCTATTTTACGTGCGTTTTGACGTTTCATTCGTTAAATAGAGGTGTGTCTATCGCCATACTTTTTCATTTACTTAACGATGAATCGTTTCCGCGATAAATAAGTTACATAGGTATCACTTATTTCATTTTATTGCAAAATGTGTTCAGAATTTTGATGAGTCCGCTTCATTTAATGAACTTTATTGAATTGTGTTTCTTCATTTTTTGCATTTATCTTTTGTATCAATTTTTTACGAATTTCGATTTATCTTTTTCATAGGAAACTGAAGTTATGTTTACTCTTGAAACATTCCGAACAAACACATTCACCTGGTTGTATTTCGCATTATCATCCGTCCTTCGTGTCTTTCATTACTTACTACCTAATACCTAAACAAATGTACTCAAGTGGTTAGGCCAACTTTCGCCGATTTATCGATGATCTTCAGTTTTTTTGTAATAGCGCTTCCTTATCCTTTCTTATAATTTTTATTCGAATTAATTTCCTTAATTTTTTGCTATTGTGGTTTTACAGTGTTAATGGAACGTACCTAAAAATATTGGATAATACTAGAAAGATGTTTTTTTTATATTTCATGTTAGTCTTATTGTATTGTTATTATTATGTGATATCCTAGTGATTTAATTTCGTTTCATTTTTACTTCATTTTGTATTAAGTACACTCTTTTCATTGATAAATCCCTTAATCCTTTTTTACATTCTTTGTATGACTTGAGTATTATTTAAGGACCACAGTAGTTATTTCTAGTACCTGTTGTATATAAGGTATTCGAATGAAATATTTTCAAAACAGTATTATTTTACAATCGGGCCATTACAATAATAATAAATTTTAGTATTTATTGTTAATTTTCATCATTCCTGTCCCTGTGAAATTTCGTATTAATACTTTTTGTTTTTAATAAATTGTAATTTCGTTGTAATTTTATTTTATTTTTTAAGTAGGCCTATTTTCATTTTTATGTAGATAATTCGCATTCTTCATAATTATTTTGTTTCTCTTTCGACAAGTTATTGATAGTTAATTGGACTTTAGCTGGGAATTCTGTACACTAAAGCAACGAAGATGGAAGTCCATTTTTTTTCGACTTCGAGATTTTCATAGTTTATGAACCTACAAGTGTCAGAAAATCAAAAAACGTAAAAACCTCCGAATTGAAAAAAATGTGACTTCCATCTTCGGTGCTTTAGTGTACAGAATTTTGAAAATTGGAATAGGTACATACCTAAATTGAATCTGAAGTCTGAAATTCTGAATGAGAATGATTTTCAACTTTAGTTTTAAAAAGTTGAATGTATTTATTATACTAAATTAAATGCATCTATTTCTCTTGTTGTTTTTGGATTAGAAATCGCTGATTGATATTTTTTGCTAAAATGAAAAATATGAAGTACCTATGAACGATATATTGTACAAACACTGCAAGTTTACGTTTACTTAGATGAAACAGTGTTGACTTTTTATCAGAAAAAAATTCTCTCCAAAGTCTCATTAATTACTCAACTCAACTCATTATCAAACAACAACAACAACAGCAGCGACATCCGTGTACTGATTAGAGAAGGGCGATGAGATTGATGAAGTAGATCATAGATAAATTAAAGTTTGAGCTAATTTTATTATTTATTTGCGTTTCAACGAAAAGCTGTGCTTTGAAACCATATTGCGTTAGAGTGAGCTGCTACCTGCTAACTAATACGAATGATTTTCAAATCGTAAAATCATAATACCTAGGTAGCCTATGGTAAGTAATATTGAAATTTTATTGATGACATAAACATTATGACATCGTAATTATTTGACGAAATTTGTTCGTTTTATTATCATTCTAGAGTGGTTGTTCCTCAATCCTCAGCGATGATTTCAGTTCATAACAGCTAATTTGGCAGCCTTCACCAGTGATCACGTTCTATCGTTCAGAAGTTGAAAACAGCATTTAAGATGGTAAGATTAATTTGTACCTAAATATTTATTTTTTGAAGTATTATTCGTTTAAAAATTTATGACTTTGAAACGGAAGTAATTAAGTTGGTAACCTATCTTTCCCTTCTGCACGCTTCTCGTTTGATTTCCCTGTCGATACGTACATTACATACTTGAACTACATAATTTCGAATTTAAAAATCATTAAGTATACCTAATATGGTTGAAATTTTATTTTATTTATTCAAAAGAAATGTTCATAAATTTCGCAGATTTCTAAATGATATGGTGTTGAAGTACATCAAGCCAAATGTATAACGAAGACAGTGAATTATTATTTTCCACTGGCGAAGAAGATCTAAGACATGTTTACCTAAACCAAACCGACGATTCTTCTTTAGGTTACGAAATTTTTGAAAATAATGAAAATTTCATTGATAATAAGACTGTCATTGGTGTACCCACATTTGAGGGGAAAAAAGCCAAGGTAGAAACCAGCCCTATTGAGTCTTCACTTCAACATTATTTTCCTGGTAAGTTTGGTTCCGAGAATACCTACTTTGCATAATGTTTATGAATGTAATGTACATATAATAGTTGAAGCCTGATACTTGATTGTTTCACCAATGAATTATAACAAATATATTATCTTGCTATGTTCCCAGTACCAACTGAAGGCACGCCAGTTAATAAATATCTATCAAAATCGGCCGGACCTTATCTTTTAGGACCATCATTTGGTTTTTCTCCAGTTCGTAGTATTGTGCAATGTCTGGCTCGAAAAAAAGGCACCGACAAATATTTTTCATTAAAAGTTTGTACAATGATTTGAGAAGATTGATCAAAAATTTGTATCTATTTTCGTTAATCGTTAATAATATATTTCGAACGTAGATTTTAACATTACCTGAAGGTGAAGAGGAAACTCAAGATATACGTCAAGGGAAGATGCTACTTCACACCGAATACTCGTTATTATCGCTGCTTCACGATCAACCTGATGTAATTCATCATCATGGCTTTTTCAAAGTAAATATTTCAAAATCTAACTTTACAACAATTTTTTTTCACTCTTTGATAGTTCTGTTCGTTTTTTTTTTTTAAAGGATTACGCTCTTGAAGAAAAAGTCGACTCTGCCGGGCAAATAGTATACACTGGTAAAATAAAAAAACGCCTGTGTTTAGTATTAGACTGTCTTACCGCTCACGAGTTTGATCTTCAATCAACTCCTTACATTAATTTGCAACAATACGTTATTAAAGAAAAAAAGCTCAAGGAACGCGAAGCGCTCGTTATTTTTTATAATATTGTATCGATTGTTGAAAGACTACATCGAGTATGTGGTTTTTATCGTGATTTAAAAAAATATCTTAATTTATAATTTTTAATTACGAATTTTATTTTTACAGAAAAATATCGTACATCGTGATTTAAAACTTGGCAATTTTGTTCTGCATCAGCATACTCATAAAATCACAATTACAAATTTCTGCTTAGGCAAACAGCTGGTTAATGAGAACGATTTATTGACTGATCAAAGAGGATCTCCGGCGTATATTTCCCCTGATGTGTTATGTGGAAAACCTTATACAGGTTTGCTGAATGAGGCAATTTGTTTTGTACCCACCATCTGTGTCTTTATTGGATAAATATTACGTGTTACGTTTTAGGAAAACCTTCCGATATGTGGGCATTAGGTGTTGTTTTCTATACAATGCTCTACGGACAGTTTCCATTTTATGATTCTAGTCCCACGCAATTGTTTAATAAAATCAAAGCCGTTGATTATTCGTTTCCTTGGTTTGTATTTAAAATTTTTTTCGTTGTTAACGAATTTTTTTGTTAATTTTTGATTTTTATTACAGTAATCGAACTAGCCCTGATGTAGTTCACTTGATAAGAAAATTACTGGTCTTGGAACCTGATTATAGAATGACTGCAGCTGACGTATTGGATAAATTGAGTATTATACTAGAAGATGTCATTCCTATTGGAATTTCTGATGAACCTATGCAAGTGAGTGAACTTACCGACCTTTTTTATCATTACCTACGAGTATATTGATGATTTCTATTTTTATTTATTTTTTTTTTAAGGTTGTTCCTGATATGGCGATAGAGCGTATAAATATGAACAAACAGAAAAAACTCAATTACAATGAAAAAGAGAAATCTATTTTCGACAGCAACAAAATGGCCACCAAAGTTGGTAATTTTTTTTACCGATAGTTTTATATAGGTTAGGTACGATTGTAAGAACGTAATCGAATTCAAATTTTAGAAAGAGAATTTTTCGAACCATTCTGTGGAAAGTACCAGATACCTTGGACAAATACCAGTTTTTAAAGTTGGTTCAGATGCCAGAGAATTAACAACCAGAGAACTTCACTACTATCAGTCGATTTTATCTGAATATCACGATCGATCGAATTGTTCTAATAGAGATGACGATGCCGGAGTAGATACTGTTGCACGCAGATTCAGGCTTTTACCTCGAGTGAGATTGAATAATTCCAATGAGTCCTCTTCCGATGATAATGCGATAGTGAGAAATCACGCGGGTCAGCAAAATCATCGCGCCGCTTGATTTATTCATACTTTAAAAGTGCCGGGATAATAGGTATTAATAATTTTCAGTTACCACTTGTGTATTATTTTCAAATACCCGCGTTAATTTCTCATTTGTATAAATTTATAATAAAAAATATGTACATTTTTATTCACGAACGGGAAATTTACTACAGTGTTTGCAGTTGGTTGAATAATTGCGCGTTTAATTTTCCTGAATAAATCTTGGCAAGATAATTTTTTTTTAAGAAAATGAAATGAATTCTGCGTAAACTATAAAACTAATCTGAACCTTTGACCGTTTGACAAATGTGAAGAATAGTGCAACTAACTTCATCGAAAAATGCGAAAATCTATATATTATTTATTTATTTACTAAGCAGAGGTTCGTCTATATAGAATATAGATCATTGATTATACTTACGAGAATGGTCTATGGTAAGCCTGTAGTAGTGTTTCTACTTTCTCCTGCCCTAGTGCCCTGCCTTATCACAGTTCCGGTAATATAATATCACAATCAGCCTGCTATACTCCGCTTTTTTTGTTTTGCATCAAAATTTCTGAAATTTATTACGAACGAAAGTCGAAGTTTGATCAAAATCAAATTCAAATCAAATCGAAATTTTTTGAAAACATCAAAAAATTATCAACTTCACGAAATTACGGTATTTCAAGTAATACTTCAATTACTTGTAAATTTGCATAAATACCATAAATATGGGATTGACCGAGTGAGGGGTGGCAGGATGGAATCCCCTTCCTTATCAGTTATCACATTTCGCAAAAAATAAATTGATAATTTTTTTCGAATTTTTCCAATTCCATTATTCCAACATCTTTTAATAATTTTCATTTAATTTATGAATTGAAAATAACTATGTAAAATCAAACGATTCTAACAAATACAATTCCCACGCATAATAAGGAAAAAATGATCACTACAGAAGAATCTCTTTGCCCACAATGTGCCGAAAAAAACAAAAAAAGTCGTATAATCTCAGTTTTTTACAAATGTAATGATGCATTGTATACTTGTGAAGATAAAACGGTAAGTTGTGTTATATTTCATGCATATCTCATTAATCATTGATTTGATTGATCATTCGATTAATATTTTCATTTTCTAGTGCACCTATTTCGTAACCAATCCCGAAGGAAACCTGCTGAAATATAATAAAGAATCGAATACAACTAGCCTCATTTTAGGTAAGAATTCATTCTCGTTATTTGATGCATTGAATATTGGCAAAACGGTTTATTAAAAATGATTACGTTACAGATCGGACAAGTCAACCCAAAACATTAGATAGCGAGCTGAGTAATTTCTTCGATTCACTCGACAATAATTTCGACCAAGGTACCAACGTCGAGTATTCTTCTCTTGCACAAGAAGTGGTTCAAGTTCCTGTTGTCCAATCTTATAAAAATAATTCAGTCACGCAAAATTTTCATATTGGAAATGATAATCCTACTATCGCTCATGATATAAAAGAAGAGCAAATATTTAAAATGGATGATTCTTTGCTGAATTTTGATGATTTTTTTGTGTAACTAATACGCTTACCAGTTTGTTAGAATTAAGATTAAAATAAGATTTTTTTTGTCACGTTTATTTTATTTAATACAACTGAAGAATAGTTTTTTAAAAAACATTTATTTTATTAATTGAATTGAAAAAAAATATTAAATTTAAATTTCACACAATAACGTATCACCTTCGAAAATAATGATTTTTCTACAACAAAATATAATACCTAATCACAATTTAACTAGTTCATTTAACGCCAACTGCTAAATGATTGTCCACTGAAACAAAATATTTAAATGTCAGAACTTTTTTCTAAGTAGTAAATTCGGAATGATTTCAAATTCTTACCCAAAACCAGGGGAACCAAACGCGGGAGGAGATGCAGCAGCTCCGAACGAAGGAGGAGAGCCAAATCCGGCTGACGGTGGCTGTTGAGCCAGATTTCCAAACCCAATGGTATTTTCGTTGGCTAAATTTTCAAACGATGTAGGTTGCTGAGTAGCCCCACCGAAAGAACCTTTGATTTAAAAATAGAAAATGTGCAATTTATCAAACACATACGGAAAAAACGTTCTTATGCTTTCGTACATACCCAGTGCTGGCGTATTTTGACCAAACAATTTATTTGGACTGGTACTACCAAATGCTGGAGAACCTCCGAACGATGGTGCACTTCCAAAAGTAGAAAATTGACCAGCCTTATTAAAAACACCTGAAATGATATGAAAACAATTACAATGTTTGTTCGTTGAATTTCTTACTAGGTGGCTGAGGAATATTCACTTGAGAATGCCGGAGGCGATCCAAATCCTCCAGCGCTTTGTTGTTGCTGCGCATTAGCTCCAAAACTAGAAGGCGAACCGAACCCACCTGTAGTTCCTAAACAGATCGATTTTTAATTTACAAATATGAAATACTGTGATATAATTTCGAGCTAAATGGTTCTACACACCTTGAAACGAAGAATTAGGAGTAGTATTGCTAAATGGGGCAGAACTGAAAAGTGATCCTCCACTAGAACCGAATCTGAAATAAGAGAAAAAGCACAATAAGACGCAATTTTCAATTTCTTTTAAGCTAAAAATACCATCACTTACGTATTGCTTTGAGTAGTAGCAGCCATTCCAGAAAACGCGTTACCAGTTCCAAACAGAGACGATCCTCCAGTGCTATTGCCAAACACTGATCCTCCACTAGGCTGAAAACCACCTTGAGGTGGTTGCCCGAACAAGCTTTTATTTTCTTGATTAGTCGCAGTACTCTGAGCCATTCCAAACACGCTTTTATTCTCTTGACCGGTCGTTTGTCCAAACAACCCTTTATTTTCTTGACCCGACTGAGGACTTTGGCCAAATAACGAACCTCCACTACCGAATATCGGTTTAGATTCTGTCGAAGTGGTCGGCGTTGTGTTCGCTTTTTGAGAAAACGCATTACCACCAAAAATAGAACTCGTGCCAGTGGCAGGTTTACCAAATATTGAACTAGTCGCACCAGCCGTTGTTGTCGTTGCAGAGATACTTAATCCTCCGAAAAATGAACCCGCAAATGCCGCAGAAGTGGTCGCCGGCGTATTTAGAGCTGTAGCAGATGTCGATGGCGGAGTTATCATCGTCGGAGTAACCATCGTTTGAGTAACCATCGTCGGTGTCGTCGAACCTACCACACTAATCGGTGTACTAGGAGACCCATAAATAGGACTACTAGTTGGTGTAAGAGTCAACGTAACGGACACGTTGTTCGATTCAGATTGCACCGTTGAGGTTCCAAAAGTAGCCGCTGTTGAGGTAGCATTGGCAAAGCTAAACGTATTAATGACAGTGTTTGAGGTTGATTCACCCGTACTGGATGATTCTTCTGGTGTACTTCCGGAGGTTACGGTTACTTCCGATACATTTTCTGAAACTATAGTTGTGGGTTTCGGAGCGAAACTGAACGAAGTAAATACGTCACTTTTCGAAGATGACGAGGATGTTTGTATACTCGGAGCAACGGTGGCTACTGTCGCAGGAGTCGATTTCGTACCAAATATCGAACTGGACGAGGATAACGCGTTTCCGAAATTAATCGTTTCAGCAGCTGATGAAGGCGTTGCTGTTTTACCGAATAAAGAACTCGATCCGAAAATCGATGTACCAGCTGAAGGAGTATGCGCTATTGAAGCAGAAACAGCGCTCACTGCGGGTTTAACAAATAGCGAGTTATGGCTAGAAATGGGCGCCGGTGCTGCGGGCGCAGTAAACGCGATGGACACTAGAGGAGGTATGTTGGCTGGAGTCGAAGTTGAAGCGGTTCTAACGTCATCGGCAGCTTTGTCGTTGCTGACACTAGTCGTAGTACTGGTAACCGTTGAAATTGGCTCAGCAGTGACAGGAGGATTCGGTTTAGCTCCAAATAAACCAAGTGTAGGAGTTTCGATTGCACTAGATTGTGTACTTTTGGGTTTTTCTTTTTGAGCCATATTCATAGCGCCAGTAACATCTTTCAATACACTTGCATTAGTGGCAACGCTGCTGGCGAAATTCTGGCCAAACAAAGATGTACCCATGGCAGGAAATGTCGAAGATGGTGTTAAATTAGTCGAACTAGGCGTTGTACTAGGAGGTAATTTTAATCCTCCAAAAAACGACGATCCTACAGTATTGGTAGTGCTGGTTGTAGTTGCTGTAGAAAGTTTCATACCAAAGAATAAACTAGTAGGTTGAGTAGATTGAGTGGTTACCACTGCGGCGCTGGTTGTTATTTGATTAGAAGCTTGAAAAGCTCGGCTGAACGAACCGAACGTTATGGGTGTAGCATTCACAGGGCTAGGCTTCGCTACATTTTCTTTATCAACTGATTTATCGTTCAAAGGAGTGACAAAGGCTGTTTTTTCAATTTCAACCTCTGGCTTATCAACTCTAAATGCCGAAGTGGACGACGGAAGTGAAAACATCACATTTGGAACTATTTCAGGTTCGGTCGTTTTAATCGGTTGAGATACAGGTGCGATCACCGATGGTTCTTCGTTAAAAGACGATTCCAAATTAAAATTCATTTTTATACCACTTTTCTTCGGAGTTGAAGACACTACAGGCGCAGGCTGGCTAACGAGTACATTTCTAACAACCGTATCGTCGTCAGAGCTTACTGGCGAAATGAGCGGTTGCGGGTGAAAATCGGATGTGCTTTCCGGTGCGCTGATACTTTTCGATTGTTTTTTCAATAAGTTCCTTTTTGATCGCTCCAGTTTGGCTGAGCGAATGTAATTTACAGTATCGATAGCACCGTATAGTTCTTGTAATTTTGTTTGCTTACTGAAACTTAATTGGAATCGTTTGGCGTATTCTTTAATGCATTTTTCGGATAAGCTGATAGGATCTAATTGATTTGACGAGTTCGTACTTAGGCTGAGTACATTTTTCGTTAATTCAGCTAAAGCTTGGTCCCTGCAAAAAGACAAATAAGAATGCCTTTCCATTATCGACGATATTTGAAGGGTAAATAGTTGTAACGATATAAGTCCAAAACCGCCAAAAGTATTAAAAGTATAAGTCCAAAAACATTTTTTTGAGGACAGCATATAAAAAGTTAGTTTTTGAACAATATAATACGTAAAGATTTCCGTAATTTTAAAATCTTATCAATACTCGGTTAATTACGTATTATATTGTTCAAAAACTAACTTCTTATATGCTGTCCTCAAAAAAATGTTTTTGGACTTACACTATTAATACTTTTGGCGGTTTGGACTTATTTCGTTACAACTATTTACCCTTCAATTATCAAATTGCTCAAAATTTTTGAATTTTTTGAAATTTTTTAGGCAATTTACAAAAATTATTAATTTTACAAAAATTAAGAAATTTTCAAAAATCACCATTTTTTTTAAATTGGCACTTTCTCAAAACCTGACAAATTTTCAAAAAAAATATTGAATTTGTAAGAATAGTTATTTCTAAAAATTATCTAATTCACAAAAATTAAGAAATTTTCAAAAATCATTTTTTAAAAATTGTCATTTCTCAAAAGCAGAAAAAATTTAACAATTTAAAAATAGAAATTGAAAAAAAAATTAGGTAAGAATCTAAAAAAAAGTTGAAATTGAAGTGGAAAAAGTTTTCGTTTTTCGACTTACACTTTTTTCTGGTGGTTTCTACTCGTATTATGGCTCTAGTTTTTTTTTTTTTTTTTTTTTTTTTTTTTTTTTGGATCAACGTTTTCCCTACATAAGTCGGGGGGAGGGGGG